>CAIGRB010002956.1:31787-98243 GCA_903798255.1 Fraxinus quadrangulata | reverse complement strand
AAAAACCAAAAAAAAAAAAAAAAGGGAAGATAAAAGATAGACAAATTGGGCATGGTGGGACTTCAATGTTTCCATGACATTGAAATGTCATCATATGCGCGACTGAAAACACCACAACAACATTTATCGGTTGATTTGAAGTATTAACAACAATTTCCATTATCTAATAAATATATTCGATGAATTATAAATTTTAACTTTTTCAATATTTTTTGTTCTCCTTTTGTTATAAGTACACAAGTTGACAATAAATTTAAAAATTTAGCTAGCGTTCAACTATCTACGCTACATATTGTGAACTCACGGGAATAAGATTAAAATAGCATCTCAAGATTCAGGATATTCCACGGGAATAAGATTAAAATAGCATCTCAAGATTAAGGATATTCTAACCTCTTATTATTAACTTAAATTTTGTTCAATTTTAATCTTCTTTATTAAAGAAAAAGTTTGATGCGACAATGTAGTTTTTCACCGACTGGGCTATCATATTAGCTTTTCCTTAATCAAGCTAACGAAGATGAATAGAATGACCGAATAGTAATAAATATTTTATTTTGATATAAAATATTAGTGAAGTGAGTATTTAAAACAAAAGAAATTGCTACATAAACAAAGTTAAAAACGACATTTGAACCAATCAAAAGATCGTTAATGAAACGGCAACTCCCGACCGGCTGATTTGATTATTGTATTAGGGAATCCTAATTACAACATTAGTGTTGCTACCTCAAAGGTTAACATTAACAACAACTGTTTCCTTCAAGATAATCAACCGCCGGTTAAATTTGGCTTGTCTAATACCTCACCTAATGACCCATTAGCTTGTTTTTAACAAAGATCTTGCTCTGATTATGCTACGCGTAATTAGTCTTTTCGTATTGTTTTTATTTTCCTTTGATCTGTCGTATTTTCGCTTTCGTGAAAAATCTAAATTTGTGTCGTCGTAAGAATGAAGTATGAATATATAATCGAAAGTTTTACGAAGTATGAATAATATATAATTGAAATTTTATTTGTATTCATATTGTATAATATGCATATTAGGTACTATTCTCGCGTAAGGCTAAGGAAATTTTGAGATATTATGGTTCACATTCTAATTGTGAAACGGTTGGATTTGTGTGTGTTAGTTAAACATTTTTTTTTTCATAAATCATGAATCAACTTAATTTTATAGCAGAGTTCGCACTCTGATATTTCATTACTACGTAAATATATCTCGTCCCTACATATAAATTATTAGATGGAACTTTTTCTCTTTGTAGAGAAAAAGAGACATGAGTTCAACATCAAATGTAGAAAACTCACAACGATAAGTAGACATGAATTTAACATTGAAATTGAACCACCCTAAATCACATGTTCTTTACTTAATGTTTGATTTTGTGTTCTTTTTTTTTCTCGCATTCATGATACGAAATTATGTGTAACGTCTACATTCAAGAATAAATTTTTTGAAATAGCAAGGGTGGACATTGGGTTTTGCTTAGAAGATTAGCATGAACACTTATGACACATCAACGATGTTAACGATAACCATAAACTCATTCAAAAGCAACTTCTAATCGATTACTTAAAATAATTGAAATACTAATGGATGCTTAAGGCCAAGTCTTAAAAAGTAGTTACTGCAGATAACTGGAACATTTGATAAATTGAATTGAAAAATACAGGATGATATCAAAAAAAAGGAAAAAAGATTAAAATTTTGTTCATTGTCACGATGTTCTCTAGTAATATGCAGGAACATGCTATATGAGTGAGAAATACTTATTTGTTATCAGATATCATGTCTTATATTGTTTAATCGTCAAATGCACCGAATAAATTATATGCGATTCAATATCTATATATTAATTAAGGCAATATAGTCAACCATCTCACAATTTTTAATTAGCCCTTTCAATAATTATAATCTAAAAGATCAGCTAACCATAAAAATAAATTATTAGCCGATTGCTTTTGGCTTATACTACATCTCATACTAAGGGTACATTAATTTGTTCTTGACCCAAAATGTTGCTGTACTCACAGTACTCTCGGGACAACTGAGTAAAAACATTTTCTTGCGATTAAAACAAGAAAGAAAAGCTCACAAAAATTCAATTTTTAAATCGCGTTTTCTATTTGTGCTTCCTATTAGTCGGTAACAATCTAAGTCGTGTTCGACCATAGTTAATCAAACTCACTTTCGGTTTAGTTATCTCTAAGAATTGGGTCCTGAAGAACAATGTCCAAACTCCAAAGTATTAAGCTTGTTACTTAAACCGTTGTTACTTTATAATAAATAATATTAAAATTTGTGAGGAAAAATGAGGGTTAGACTATAATCTTTAACGTAATGTAGTTATGGGTCCCAAAATTTAAAAGTGAAGTTATGAATCCCGAACCTATTTATATATGTGAATTTGAGTCATTATGCGACTACAATCGTCAATATGAATGTTAAAATCGCAAGTGAATTTAATGAGAAATTTTAAGCGATTATACATTTTTTCTCTCTAGATTCAAGTCGTGCTCAATTTTATCATCCTCATTGAAAATGGTCAAGTGGTAAAAAGATAAAAAAGTTATTTGTCGACTTGATCTCGAAAAAATGTCTTCTTAAAAAAATTTCCCTATAAAACTTTATGGCAGAAGGGGAGTACGACAAAATGTTTGTGCTTAGTAGTTGGAATCTTGCAAAACAAAGCCATCGAGACAGCCTTCCTTAAAAATTAAAATTCGATAAATATTATATATACTAACATAACAAAAAAGAGTGAATATAAATTACACAGTGTATTGGAGTGTTGTGTGTCATTTGTCAATATCAATTCTATCTGTTGCCACCCTCTGGTCGGCAAGGGGAGCTTCAGATTCAGGTTTTTGTTAAAAGTCTCTCTCACACGCTGATTGTGTGTAGTGGGTGAGCGTTCAATCATGCTATTTGTACAATCTTTCTACTTCACAACATTATATTTATTAATTTTTAAATTAAAAGCTCGAATTTTGAATATAAATGATTGTCAACTAAAATTGTCAAGAACACTCTTTATTGTGTGGGTGTGTCTCTTGTCACTGTCTGTCCCCTGTCATTATCGACTGTACATATTTATCTCACTGTTGCTTAAATCCCCACTCAGTTTTTTCTTTTCTTATCACAGTCCAAGTCAGTTAACAATTTTATGTTGTGTGAAAAGTTATCCCACGGCAACCAACCATTGCTCCATTCATTATCCTTCGCTTTTTCTCGAAGCAAAAGGACATATTTTAGATCTTCAATTGTTTTATATTGTTTGAAGGTTCAAGAGTTTTAGTGGAAAAGATAAGAATAAAAGCAAGTTTTGGCTTCAGATTGTCAGGGAAAAAAAAGCCTAACTCCTTCACGTAAGTTCTCAAATTTTTGTTTCATCTGGAACCCAGAAAAAAGATCTTTATATATGAATTCTTGGGCTTTTCGTAAATTATTAATATTTTGTTGCAACTTTCCTGCATTTTGTTAGAGAAGATTAATATTTTTGTTCTTTGGATGTGTTTGCAGTCAAACTTTTTCAAAGATGATTAATATTATGCATTCTGTGAACAAACCCATGAATCAAGTGGAAAAATCCTTGGATCCCTATTTATGGCATGCCTGTGCTGGTGGGATGGTTCAGTTGCCTCCTGTGAATTCCAAGATCTATTATTTTCCTCAAGGACATTCTGAACATGCCCATAAAAATGTAGATTTATGGGGGTTATCGAGAATTTCACCATTTATTTTGTGTAGAGTTTCATCTATTAAATACTTAGCTAATGCAGAGACAGACGAGGTTTACTCGAAAATTAGATTAATCCCATTGAGAGGCAATGAAGGTGATGGTGATGAAGAGTGTGGATTTTTAGGTTTTGATAAGAGTGATGAAAAGGAAAAATCCAATTCATTTGCTAAGACATTGACACAGTCTGACGCAAACAATGGTGGGGGATTCTCTGTTCCGAGGTATTGTGCTGAGACTATATTTCCGAGGTTGGATTATTCGGCTGAGCCCCCGGTTCAGACTATTTTTGCTAAGGATGTTCACGGGGAGATTTGGAAATTTAGACATATATATAGAGGGACACCCCGTCGACATCTTTTGACAACCGGCTGGAGTAATTTTGTGAATCAGAAGAAGCTCCTTGCTGGTGATTCGATTGTGTTCTATAGGGCAGAAAATGGGGATTTACGTGTTGGGATTCGGAGGGCAAAGAGGGGTATTGGCGGTGGACCTGAGGTGTCTTCTGGATGGAACACTGGAGATTCAAACTCTGCCTCTTCTATGTATAGGGGATTCTCCGGTTTTCTGAGCGAAAGCGGGAATTTGACTATGGGAAATGTTACGAAAGGGAATGGAAACTGCAGTTTAGGTTTGAGGGAAGTGGGGAAAGTGAGAGCTGAATCTGTTATTGAAGCAGCAAATCTTGCTGCCAATGGACAACCATTTGAGGTTGTCTATTATCCACGAGCTAGCGCACCAGAGTTTGTGGTTAAGGCCTCTGCCGTGGGGAATGCAATGCGAGTCCAATGGTATGCAGGGATGAGGTTTAAGATGGCTTTCGAGACGGAAGATTCCTCTCGGATCAGCTGGTTCATGGGAACCGTATCTTCTGTCCAGGTCGAAGACCCCATCCATTGGCCTAATTCTCCTTGGCGCCTTCTTCAGGTAGTTACTTACACGGCAATTTTATTTTCTTGCTGCAATCTATATGCACGAGCTTCCATTAATCCTATGCTTCGTTATCTTTTTTCAACATTGATATGTATATTTGGAGAATTCAAAGTTATTTTCCCAAGAGTTAAGTTGAAGTAGTAATTTGTCTCTTTATCTCTGTTAAGGTTCCATACTATTTTATAGTGCTGTAAGAAACCGAAAAATTGAGACTAAAATTCCTTGTGCTCTGAATTAAGTCATTTCTCGGTTTATTGGCAAGAATAATTTGTCAATCTTCTCGGCTATTTTCACATTCTTTGATTCTGACATTTTGGCACTTATTTGCAGGTAGCATGGGACGAACCCGATCTCCTACAAAACGTGAAACGAGTGAACCCATGGTTAGTTGAATTGGTATCAAATATGCCCGCGATCCATCTCTCCCCTTTTTCCCCACCAAGAAAGAGGTCGCGGCTTCAACAACCTCCAGAATTACCCTTTGTCGGTCAACTTTCAGTTCCATCACTTCTTAGCAACACCCTCAGTCTCAGCAGCCCCTCGTGTTTTTCACAGCACAATATTTCTGCTGGCATACAGGGAGCCAGGCATGCTCAATTCCGATTATCTTCACCGGATCTCCACTTCAAAAATCTGCAGGCGGGACTGCACTTGTTTGAGTCGAAGAAACTTGAATATCCCATGGAAAATCCCATCTTGGATTCAATACCTCGCTTGCCGATGACAGTAGGAAACTCAACACAAAATCAAAAGAGAGAGAATGAAACAAAAAAACCTATATTTATTTTGTTTGGTCAACCAATTCTTACTGAGCAGCAAATCTCTCAAAGCTGCTCTTTAGATAATCAAGAGAATACAGCAAATCTCTCTAATGGATCTGGATCAGCAGTTATTCAGAATTGTTCACAAGAAAACTCTTTGGATGAAGAGTTTCCACGCTTCAAGGATAAAAAACTGGAGTTTGGGTTGGAGACAAGACAATGTAAAGTGTTTATGGAGTCCGATGTTAATGGTCGGACCCTTGACTTATCGGTTTTTCATTCATATGAAGAACTATACAAAAAGTTGGCAGCCATGTTCGGTATGGAAAAATCGGAAATGTTGAGCAATGTGCTTTATAGTGATGCTGCAGGCACCACTAAAAATGCCGGAGATGAACCCTTCAGGTAAACATGCTATATCAATCTCTTTTTAACCCGATTTTGAACAATTCTAGTAAATTGTTAGCATTTTAATTTTGTTTCCATCGATTTGTTATTGCAGTGATTTTATGAAGAGTGCGAAAAGGCTAACAATTCTAAGGGATTCAGGCAGTGACAACTTGGGGAGTTTGATAAGAAATTGATCTTTGTCATTGGTAAAGTTGGACTGCTACAAGTGTCCTTTTTGTAATATCATTTTTACATTTGGAAGGTGTGGAAAATATCCCACTTCAACTAAATTTTGAGATTTATGCTCAAACTTGTTGGGACAGCTTCACTCATGGGAATGCAAATTCTTTTTCGAGTACTCTAGTGTGCCAGTTCTATTATGATTAAACACTAATCCCTATCCCGAGAGCAGTAATTGCAGAAAAGCATTAAGACAGTAGCAAAATATACAAAGATTTCTAGCGATTCACGCTTAATGTCCATTCTTTGTTGCGAGTTTTCACTAAAATTCTTTATATGTTTTGAAATATTAGGTTGATTTACAATACAATTGATGGGATTGTACAGTATCACTAGGCTCCACACTGTCTAACAAGAACTTTCATATTTCGACAAACATGTATATATTTGCTTTGAATTTGCACTACTAGCTGCAAGTGATGCAAACTGTACTTTAATACATCTAAGACATTTTTGAACTTAAGTTTATGCTTTTATGATTTGAAGTGTGTGTCAAGAAGAAGATGAGGGTTTCAACTTTTCAACCCTTTAGACATTTTTCTGACAAACAATAATTAGACAGCGAAGTTTAGTGCTGGACAGATTGAATTAAAATCTCTCAGTATCATTTAAGTAGTTGGCACCCTACGCATTAAGTGACAGCAATTAATATTTTCATTTTTAAACAAGTTCAAGCAAATGGGCATGGTGGGTGTAACATCAGATTCAACCCTTGATACATGTGGTTATGAATCCTAAATTAAAGCATATCATGTACTATTATTTTTGGTAGAAATTAAGAAATTTCATTCTTTTTTGAAACCTTCATTCATTATTTTTAGTATGTAAACATAATGAGAAACTTGGTATTGATTCGAGTCCCATTGGCCTAATACCTCCTTCGTGATCGACTTAAGAATCAAAAGATTAAAACTTCAGTCGAGTTTATCGATTACTATACCTGAGTAGCAGTAGAGTTTCGATTTCTCTAATATACGAAGTGGTGAAAAAGATTGATGGTTACTAAGATTTAAAAACATGCAATGGTGGAGTTGACTGTCATCTCAAGTGCCCAAGATTTTCAACATCCAACAAAAAAAACCTACTCTGGCGCCGTATGAACTGGGGAATATCTATTGGGATTTGAAATGGAATAATTAAGAATTTGATTAGTGTTGAAACAAAGGATTAATTAAGAATGACTTGGATTTAATTTACTAATTACGAGATCTATTTTTAAGAGGCTGTCGGTCAATGAGGGCAGATCTCCTAATCCCAATAGCACGGCCACATTGGGGACTGATTTCTGTAAGCTGTCAGTTGAACTAACAAAGATTATGGGATCAGAAAATTGCCCATCCCAATTAACCTCCCCCCCGTTGATGCCTGCCTCAATTGTCAACAAATTTTAAAACGAAAATTTTAAATTTTAAGTACGATTGGTCGAATGTTATCTTCATCAAAATAGCTCGATGTAGATATACGAAAGTTTCAATACTAAGTTCGGTAGCAACGAAAATTTTAAATTTTAAGTACGATTGGTCGAATGTTATCTTCATCAAAATAGCTCGATGTAGATATACGAAAGTTTCAATACTAAGTTCGGTAGCAACATTTTCTTTCATAAAACGATTATCTTGTCACATTTTATTTAATTTATTTGAAGGAGTGATGCAGATCTCATTTTTTATATACCGTGACAAATCTATGAATTTAAGTGGTACTGGGAAAATTGAGAAAGTAGAAAACTTGATTTCTACGCTTTAAAATAAAAGGCCTTTATTTATATGAAAAGTAATGTTTTGGACAAGAGAATTAAGAATGATCATGCTTAGGTAAAGTCTCATTCTAACTTTCAATTAAAAAAAAAATGGACGAAAAATTTAAGTGTAAATTGTTATATAAATTTCTTAGTTTCACTTGGGATTGGAATCGAATTAAAACTTCGAACATGAATCAAACCTGAATTTGGTTCTAAAATTGGAACAATAATGCTCATTGAATAGGGCAAATGACTGCGAAGTTGATAGGGGATGACAGGACAAGATTGAGTGTTTTTTTTCTTCAAATTATCCAATCATATATTGACACGTGTTCTCTAACCTCTCACTATAACAAGATTAAAATTGCAATAGTTGCGAGGAAAAATGCTCACCAGTAGAGGAAATGTTGGAGAAAACTAGAAAAATATTATGAGTAAAACAGAGGTGCAATAAAATTAATTAAGGGTAAATGTGGGACCCAAGCAATCAATTGTTAGAAAACAAGAACAACTGGGATCACGTGTGGCGGGCCTTGAAAAGTCAACCCCGCCCCGGCCCAGAACCAACGGGTGCGGCGTTTTGATGAATGGGAAATTGGGAATCAATAAAGTCTACATTACTTCAAATCTCAAACACAATTTTTAAAACTCTTTTATCTGTGTACTTATTTTATATCACACATTTATAAAATAAAATATTCTGTACTTTTAATTACATACTCTTCTAAAAGTCACTATTCAAAATGATGAAAAGTACAATGAATTTGATTTATTGGTTAGTAATCAAATTAGTCCATTAAGTGAAGGTGCAAGAGGAAAGGGATTTACCTAATGCACACTTACACTTACAGTGGTCAGGCTTTCACCCCTTCGGGATGGTCGGAGCTTCGCTGACGGGTAGCGGTTGCGAGTTCCTACGTTTAAAAAAAAAAAATGAGGAAAGGGATTTAAATCCTTGCTAAACAAAAGGCATTAGCACAATTGATTTCAGGCTATATGTTTTGTATATTTACATGGGATAAAAAGTTTCAGTATTGCCATAGAACCTTAGATTCTTAGAAATTTAAAGTAGTAAAAGTGTAACCTATGTGTATAAATAAAACAATCTTTCGCATTATTCATACGGAATACTAGATTATGGTGCCATAAAAATGTTACAAATACGAGGAGATAGCATTGAATTATGAGATTATATTGCAAAATTAAATGACTTTTGAGTTTGAAAAAAAAAAGAACTAAAGTCATGTTTGATTGCAACAAATTCTATGGAAAATGTTACATCCGAGGAAAACGAATTCAACTTTGACAATTTGATTGCAATGTGAAAATGAAAATTAAATTCCAAGGTACTACCACTTTAAGTTATATTTTCATGGAAAACGAATTCATATAGATTTGGTGAATTTTTATTTTCTAACTAACGTGGAATTGAAATTTCCTTCCACCTTTGCCTATCAAATGGATCCTGAGAGTTTGTTTCATATTATAATGTCTAAAACTTCGTAAGAGTTTGTGTGGTTATATAAAATTAATCGTGTTCCTTGATTTCAGGCCAACACACATTAATACTAATAACATCGTGTTTTGCAACATGGCATCCAAAGTTTGTAGTTTCGGCACAATGTTTATGCCTAATCCATGGGCCATGTTTATTTTTCAAAAGAAAATAGTTACTAATTTTAGGCTGTTTATTCAAACAAAATGTCAAAAATTTGGCATTTGTGATTCTTGAGGGAGATATGGATTCATATTTAAAAATATACAATAAAAAATTATTTGTTGATGCAAGCTGGCAAAACTTATTATTTGCTTGTGATTGTGTCCGAACGTGAACTTTATTTTATTTTATTTTTTTGTGATCAGTCTTGTTGATCATGTATTACTTGGTGCAATTTGCATTTATACCTCTAAATGGATTAGGGTAACGCTGCAATTGTTGATAAAATTCAAATTAATTTTAGTTTATTATCTACCCTTGCAAAAGGTTGTGCTATTTGTTCAAAATTTGCAACTTACATCTCTAGTATGTGTTTCGATCTCGGCTGCTGTCGGAAACAAATTCCTAAGAATTAATAGTGATGTAGATCGAATATACGAACACACTAACAAACGGATTGCACCTTAAGAAAACAAACATTTTTCTCATTTCATGAACAACCAAAAACCCTACAAAATATTTTAGAGTCTTAAATACTAAAAGAACAGATAATCTACTGGGCTAACAGTCCCTTAATGGGTTGGGCTACAAAACAAAATAAGTAAATACTAAAAATAATGAACTAAGAAACATTAAGTGCCATTTTGACTTAACAAATGAATT
Source organism: Fraxinus quadrangulata (assembly GCA_903798255.1). Classification (NCBI taxonomy): domain Eukaryota; kingdom Viridiplantae; phylum Streptophyta; class Magnoliopsida; order Lamiales; family Oleaceae; genus Fraxinus; species Fraxinus quadrangulata. The sequence continues at coordinate 88,115 of CAIGRB010002956.1, read as the reverse complement.
CAAACGTCCAAAATCCCTCATACATAACAGCAAAGCGGTGAGTTCAATGGGAATCATCGCGAGCTTTTCGAAATGAGGTCATGGACCCAAAACGGACGTTATATGCAAAAGTTACTCCATTTTTTTCGAATGTCGACCATTCAAACATTTCAAATACGCAAATACCTATTCCTTCACACTAACCTCATCAAATAGGATAGTTATTCAACATAAACTATCTAGAAGCGTCAAGTAGATCGGCTGCTCAGGTCAAGTATCACCTAGCCACCAGTCATATGGGCATGACTCATAAGGCCCAAGGTTTTAGGGCCTAAGTTCAAGGCCAGCAAGCCTTTGTTGGCCCAAAAGTTTGGCCCTTTGGAATTCTCTTCTGGGAGATTTTCGAATATAACGAGATGTGATCGGTCCATTTTAAATTTCTTAGGATCTTTCTCATCGAGAGGATCACTTGACAAGTAACTTCTCCTACCTTGCAATATGGAGCTCTAGATTATTGGCATGTGTGGCTAACTGTTCAAAAGAATGAGGTATATTTTCTGAACATTATGAAGTAATCTTCAATGCATGCATTGAACACACGATGGAGAATGCTTCACCGATGCATTCACTGTAGTTGAGAAAAAGATTTCTCCAGCATTAGATATATTCTACTATTGACTCTTCCTTGTTATGCTTCGTCTAACAAGTTTTGGAAGACTAACTATCCACCTGGTGCTATAGAATTGTGTTATAAACTCCCGCTCAAGTTGGTCCCAGCTATCAATTGATTTGGTCTGTAAATCTGTATACCATTCAAATGTCGTGCTTTTGAGCGAGCTTACAATTTTTTTCTTCACCGTGTCATTCCAAGTGCGATATTGTTACATGTTTAAATGAAATGAGCAACATATTGCTTTGGGTTGCCCTTATCATCAAAGAGCTAAAAGTTCGGGGATTGGTAGCCATCAACATCCTTATTTTATCAATTTGACGGCTATAGGGCTTGGCATAAACAAATGAAGCCCTTGGTAAGCCACCATATTAGGCACGGTTGAAGTTAGCAATCATGTGTTAAGAGTTGTTGGAGACAAAGAGAAATTACATACATTTGAGCGGTGTCATGAAACACAATTTGCACCGCAATTCGGGCATGCAAATCTTGCTTCTGTTGGTATTCTTGGGCTTTCAAGTCTTTAGTTTTGAAAGAGCCTACGTTTTCTAGATTGCCACCGGTCAAAGGACTTTGCAACTTGAGCCGGTGCATGAGGGGATCAATTTTTTCATTCTTGTCTTTTAACTACTTCATTAATTTTTCAATGGCCGGTGCATGAGTGGTTTCTTAATTTAAGAATTTCAACTAAATTTTCATTTCTTTTTATTAATTATGAAAAAATAACAAAATTTTAAATTATAAGTATCCAACAACTGTCAAATTTGTGCAGTATAGAATTTTAAGACGACCAAGTAATTTTTAATTATAACTAGGTAGATCATGGGGTGAGGGAAGGTGGTCCTGGACATGAGACAAGTTAAATTAGATTAAATTGACTTCAGAATAAAATATAATTTAACTTGATGTCTAAAAAGGGAAACAAAATCGAATCATTAAACTCATTTCTTGCATCTATGTTTGGCTTGTTATTTTGAACTCGTTATTTAATGACTTTTCAATTCGAAAGGTGCATTACAAAGTTTGTCATGAAAACTTCTATACAATATCAAGAATTTGTCCCCAAAAGCGAATAACGTAGCCTGAGAATAAGCTGAAAGGAATTAAAATATAAAAATAGTATTGTTAAATCCATTTATAGCATCTATCTTTGGCTTGTTAGTTTAAACTCGTCATTTAATGATTTTTTGACTAGAAAATTGTATTACAAAGTTTACCATAAATACTTTGAAACGGTATAAAAAAATCTACTTTGACAAGTAATGAACATAGCCCAAAAATAGCCTAAAGAAGTGACATTAAAATACAAATTAAATGATAAAAGTAGAATTATTCGTAGGTCTAAACAAATATTTTTGGCTCATTAAAAATTGTTCACATACTACTTTTCATTAAAATCTCAGAGCTCTCTACAAGAGAGAAGCGTGTTTGGAACAAGTTTTTCACTTCTAATTAGGATTCAAGTGAATAGTCTTGAACCTAAGTTAGTAGTTAGTACTGATTCCTACTGAAACTAGGTTGATATAGAAATGAGAAGGCTCCTCAACAATGATTTTCTATCTCAATATATCAGAAAGATAACATTTATAATTTATTTTATTTTATTTTGGAATTTGATGTCCAAACAGTAATTTTGTAGGATTTGTGTAATGGAAATGCTTTGAGTGCATAGTTAATATGAAAAACATTATAATGTTGCTGGATTAAATGAGGAAAGATTTCTATCATGAAATATTTGCCTCTATAAACTACGTTTTAAAAATCCTTCGTACTAATGAAATCGCTCGATAACACTAAGAATTATATGAATTTTTAAAATACATTAATATTTGAGTTAAGAACTCCATCTAAAATTAAGTGTAAACTTGATTTTGTATACGCAACTTATTCAAGAAGAATTGAATTCGACCAAACTTGCTTACTGTCGTATGATGATTAGTTAATTTAACAAATTCACTTGGAACAAACTTCAAAAGTTATGAGATTTTTAAATTGTGTCGACCTAACTTGTTCAAAAAATTCAATGTACTTGAACTCATTACGATATATAGCTAAAGAAACTTATATTATTAGATTTATAGTTATCTACTAAAATTAGACATTTTGTTTTTTTCTAAAAAAAAAAAAGGAATATGCTTAAAACTGGATATTTCCCCTCCCTACTTTGCTAAGTCGCTGTCAGCAGAGCGAATTTTTTAACTAAAGTCGCATCAGCCAACTTAATGTACGTCATCAATCATTAATATATATCTTCACCTAATTGCAATTAGGTGGCCTTCCATAGTTTTCTACACCTCAGATCCTCTCGTTCTCCGCCCATTACTAGCTAACTATTTCGGGGTGTCAAATGGCAGGTAAATTGAATTTTTTTTGTTAATTGTACTAATATTATCCCTTGTGAACTTCTATTGTCATTGTTTTTTCGATTTTCTAGGATGGTGAATTTGTGAACCCCGTTCTAAATTGTAATGATTTTGGTGACTTTATTGAAGAAAGTACAGAAATGGGTTTGTATTTTGGTTCCAAAATTGTTGTCCAGGTTATTTGATTTTGACCATCAATAAAGATTCGATTTTTTAGGAGTTTAAATTATAATCTTTGGCTTATGAATTTTGATGTCTGAGTATTTGATGATTGCTCGGGAGTTTAAAATTGTTACTTTGACTTGTTTATCAAGTGATTGTTGCTTTTGAATCGTAAGTTTTTGTTTCTGAACTTTGGTTATGAAGTTTAAAATACCATTATTTGACAAATGAATTAGAAAAAAAAGAGATACAAAGTGAGATAAGATAGGAAAAGGGGGATGCTTATTTAGTTGAAAATTCAATAATAGATGCAGATATATTCCATCTTAAGCTCTATGAATATGACCTTGTGGTTCTTAACACTTTCTTTCCTTTTCCTTTTTTTAAAATCTTATAGTTTAGATAGTTAATTTGTCCACATTCTAATTTTGTGCAAATATTTATCAAGTTCTTACTTTTATTTATTTGTTCTTTATTAATCTGGATGCCTGACTTTTAGAGATTGACAATTAAATGGCTAAATTCCATTTGCAGTAGCTATACTTTACAGTTAGGTAATTGTACTTCTTTTTTGTTCAATTGGGTAACTACGCTTTAATTTGATTTCATTTTGATAACTCCTTCCAATTATCACTTGACCGACGAAAGTTGATAAACAGGTAATCAATAAATGAAGTGCATTATTTATTTTAATGAAATACATATTTCACATCAACAACTAATTGTTACGTGTGATTACGATCATCATTAGCTGTTACGTTATCGATTTCTGTCAATGGAATTGAACAAAGTTGTTAAAGTGTAGTTATTTGATTGAAACCAAATTAAAGTATAATTACCGGATTAACATCATATTAAAGTGTAGTTACCAATAAGTTTAACCGGCTTTATGTTTCTCAATTTTTTACTTCCCTCTCTTTGACTGCTATTTTCTAGCACTTGAACCGGATTAAATAAAATTGAAGTACAGTTGCCTGTTGACACTAGAGTAAAATATGGTTACTGCGAATGGAATTTACCCATGAGTGCTGAATCCTAAAAAGTTCAACCGGTATTATGTTGCTCAATCTTTTACTTCTCTTGTTTTGCCTGCTATTTTCTAGCACATGAACCTCGCCCTCTGCATTTCAATTACCTTTTATAAATGTTTTTCTTATAACTTTGTTTGATTCTATTTCATTCATTTCCTCTAATTACTTGATGTAATTCTCTTAATCTAGTGACAAGAAATTATAACATGAAATTCTTACGTGTGATTGGAAATTCTAACATGAAGTTCTTATGTGTTGTGTAATTCTTTGACATGATTTAAATGAGGTTGGAAGCTCGATAGAAAATATGTCCATAGTAAAGAGTTAATGAAATTTTTTCCTCCTTTTAATTTAGTGGCTTTAATTTCTTACATGTAATGCGATTCCTTGGTTAATAATGGTAGGCTGCATGTAGTTCTTGGTTTGCTACATATACATAGGTCACGGTAATTTTCATAGTTTAAGAAGTTGATATTGAAATCTCTTCAGGGGATGGGTGTGAGTGTGCGGGTATTTTCAGATAATTAGATATCTGAATTCCCATATACACTCCCCACATATCTCTCGCCATCAACACAATATATTTGTGGCATTATGAAACAAATGTAAAACTTCCAGGTGCTAATGAAAACCTTGGCTTAAAAAACAATAAAGATTATGTTTGATTAACCTCTTACCAGTGAAAAGGCTAATAATAGTACAAACTTCACTTTTTATGCAGCAATGTCAGGGAAGGTTGTCGAACATGTTCTGGCAGCACAGTGCTGCCAGAAGAATAGGCAGTTTAGAGCTGAATATGGACAGAACAGTTGTGCCCATTATAGACACAAATTGCTTCCCTTTGTAAGAGGGAAGTTGGCATGGAATCACATCTCAGCCATGCAACTACGCACATACTCAAAATTTAACCGAAGAATTATTTACTGCAATGGTCTGTTCTAGACTCTATTCAGGTTGACATTCAGATTCAGCCTTACCTTTATGTTTTTTGCAATACAGAGATGACCTAACCATTTGATTATACCTCTTCCTATACATCTTCCCTGAAATTAAAACCTGTTTGTCTCCCTTATAATGACTTCTTTTGTTGTCAAGAAAGTACCAGACCTTGTTAACGTGTGATCCCGTTGTTAGCCATAGACTTTTGTACTCATGTTTTTCTTCATTATTGCAGCTGCTCCCTCTACAATGTCCATACCATCTGTTGACAAAGATGCTTTTCTTAAGCTTCAAAATGGCAGGTACGAGATAATGCCTTGTCCAATTATTTTGTTCATTTTATTTAACTGATCCACTACAATGTGGATTGATCTTTTTCCCTAATGCTATGTTTTCTAAGTTTTATAATTGGTTGATTCCTGCCCAACAATCCATTCCCTTGATATCCTATTATGAATTTAAAAATTGATATTTTTCCAAAATACAGTGATATTCGAGGTGTTGCTGTTGACGGTGTTCAAGGAGAACCTGTTACCCTCACAGAACCAGTTACGGAAGCAATAGCAGCCGCCTTTGCTGCATGGTTGATTGAAACTAAGAAACCCGATTCATCTAAACGGTTGAGAGTTTCCATTGGCCATGATTCACGAATATCTGCACAGATGTTACAGGTACCAATTAATTAGTAACTAATTTATTTATTTAAGTTTTCTGAAAATAAGGTTTACCAGGGGCATAGCCAAAGCTTTGCTGTTGACACTGCTCGCAAAGAAGTGTATTGCATATGTACCTCTGTGTCTGTGACAAAATCCACCAATAAATCTGAATATCTGACTTTTATATTTTGAAATAAGAATTCAAAAGACACAAACAAGTTGTGGAATTCTATGATCTTAATGATTAACAAATTTTCACTTGTTATTAACTCTGCAAGGCACTGTTAATTTGTTAAAAAAAGCAATAAGAGAGAATTCAGAGAAAGCAAAATGAAATTATACAGAAAGAGCACAACAATATCATTGTTTTAGAATTTAATAGTTAAAGGTATCATCAATGTAATCAAATTCTCAAAATGGGGATTTTATTTTTTTCCACAAAAATAAGGCACAATTCACGTATGGGTTTATGAACTGCATTCATGTAACAAGACGTTCAAAATCTTCTCTTTTATAAATCATCTCAAGTCAACCTATAGAATGTACCCATTTCAGAGTTATAGTTGGATAATATGTTAAACACATAAAGTATATTATAGATTTTTGTGAATTGAGATGACCATGCTTGACAAGATATGAAATGTTGGATTCGTGGACTCTACATTACAGAATGACATTATTGTTTTAGTGAAATTTTGGTGTGGGTTTGGGGGTCGGTGGGTTTCATGGGTACTAGAGAACCTGGCTTAGCCGTATCTCAACGACTTGCCTTATAAATCCACACCTGGAAAGACCTGTAATCGCACCGGCTACATGAACTAGTGGACACTGGGTTGTCATCTTTATGTTTGATAAGTACGTACATTTTATGGACTCATCACTTAGTGGGGGCTCATCAGAATGTAGGTGCTGCCATGCTTTCACATTATACAATAAGTGAGCATTATTGCTTCATTTTACAACCCTAAGCTGTACATGGATGTCTGTGAATGACAAGCAGACATTTAGGTTTGGGGGAATGGTCAACTGAAGGAATGACATCTGGCCTCAGAAAATTTGATTTGCCCTAGTAAGTTGTGCAGTTCAGATTGGTCGCTTCCATTGGAAAACTATGAATGATAATATGATTTTGGCAAATACTGGAGAAGACAAATTATTTAATAAATGAAGGTGTGCTCAAACTGACTGCGATATTGAAACTTAGCTTGTGAGCAAAAAGCTACTTAGCAAGTAAAATAGTTCTTTGATACAACTATTGGTTTGCTAAAATGATGGATGCTTTGTGCATTGATGTTTACAAGTTTACTGTTCATAATAATAGATGAGTATTGTTGCTGTTGTTTTTTCATAATGCCTGAACTTTCTCCTGGTTGAAATAAAGAATCGTACTTTGTTGAAAGAGAATTTTGCTTTTGCTTTAACAGTCTTCCCATTGCCTACTTATTTGCTTAATTACTAAGATCCGGTTTTATTTAAATTTCAGGATGCAGTTTCTAGAGGTCTAGCTAGTGCTGGTGTAGATATTTTTCAGTATGGGTGAGTGGCCTTTTCAATTGTGTAACAATTAATGCCTACATCAGGCACCTCATTTTTGTGACTGGGAAACAATCTCCTACAGAAAGATAATTAGTTTCCCTCGGTAATGGTGTTCTATTCTTAAACAAGAAGCATATAAATGATCAATCATTATGTTTGCATACATGTTCAGTTATGAGCTGTTCTTTTGATGCATACTAACTCTCTTGAATTTGAGCCAGCATAAAAGTGAGACATGCTGATAATAACACTTCCGTTTTTGTAGATTAGCATCTACGCCAGCAATGTTCAATTCCACGCTCACTGAAAATGAAGACTTTCTGTGTCCAGTTGATGGATCTATAATGTTAACAGGTCTGTTTTCTTCTCTTCATGCAATTTTGATGTCAGAATAACCTAAATTGGAATGGGACCCATAGTTTTTGGTAAGCCTATTTGATGGACCTTTTTGTGGACTATAATTTGTTATTCTTAGGGTAAATTACATTTACAAGGCTGGGTCATGGTTTGTTGTATCTTACAATCTTAGATGTATGTTAGCTTTCAAAGGTATCCTTCTGACTTTTCTATAAACAGCAAGTCATCTTCCCTACAATAGGAATGGATTTAAGTTCTTCACAAATGCTGGTGGACTTGGGAAAGCGGATATCAAAAACATCTTAGAACGTGCTGCGGCTATATATGGGAACTTTGCAGATGAAGGTTTCAGGGATGCAGAAAGGAGAACAACTCCATCTGTAAAAAGAGTGGACTACATGACTCTGTATACATCTGATCTTGTAGCAGCAGTTCGCAAAGCTGCAGGAAATATAGGTAATAAATTTGTTTATATATTACGGGCGTGGGGGTAAGAGTATGTTTTCCAAATCTTATACATGTCATCCTGATCAATTGCAAGGAAGTTGTAGAAGATAAAACATAAAAAAAAAAATTTGTGTCATCTCTAACAGCTTAAGCTTTTAAATAAGATTGTATAACATGTTAAAAAACAAGATCTTTGTTCTAAGTCTCGCAGCCACCCATTTATGAAAATTGCACACAAGTCAAGGTTTTCTGTGAATTAGGATTGCACATGGGAGAGCTTGTTGAAGAAAACAAATCAATAAATGTGTCACTTCTCTACTAGCTTAAACTTTTAGATGAGGTTGCTCAAAAAAAGTCACCTCAGCTCATCTTTGTTTGTCTTTCTTTTTTCAGAGAAGCCTCTGGAGGGATTCCATATAGTTGTTGATGCAGGGAATGGGGCTGGAGGATTTTTTGCTGTAAGTATGAATGTCTATTACGTTTATGTGTTATTTTTTGTCTCTGAATTGCAAACTTGCTTTACTTGTGCAATTAAAATAATGATGAAAAGGATTGCAGCATATAATAATGTCCTGTGAAGAAAAAGTTCACTATATGAAAATAGTAAAATTTCTGGATGAGTTACTGTTCTTGCAAGCTCTCAAAGCTCAATGTTTGATGATCTGTTTTTGGAGCCCATAAATATATTCCATTGTTACTTTCGCCTTACATTGAAATATTGATATTCGTTAACTGCCATTGGCTTTTATACCTTTCATTTAAGTTTGTGTAAGAGAAGCAATCTCTATCTGTTCTAAACATTTGTTAAAGTTGATTTGACTAATTAAGAACCATTCTTTCGAAAATATGTGTTCATCTGGAAAATGCTGTTTGCATAAAGATGTACACAACATAATCATCTTTTTAAAATATGGTGAGTTGGGACAAATATTCCTACCCATGCTTGGTTATAGACCAATTTCTTATTTGAGTAAGCTTTATAGAATTCGATCAGTTTAATCTGTCAACAAGACTTTACCTTGATTATTTCTTTACTGTGAAGCGACTCATTTAAGATATATCAAGATGTGATCCTTATAGAGCAAAGCCACCCTATTTCAAAAGTAACAATAGGCTGGTAGGATAATCCCTGCTTGGTTATTGTTAGAATTTCTAGAAAAGAGAAATTCGTGTTGTATTCATCTGGTAAGATTATAATTAAATATATAATTACAATAGTTGACTAAGTCTATTTTTGGAAGTTACCCTAAAATAGGAGCTAAAAATTAGGATCTAGATTATAGTAGCATTTAAATTACATTAATTACAATAATGAGGTTTGATCAATTATTTATGGTAAATTATAAATCGAAGATTCCTGCACTCCCCTCAAGCTGGTGCAAAGATATCCTTCATCCCAAGCTTGTCAATAATCTGAAGAAAAACTGCACTTGACAATTCCTTTGTAAGAACATCTGCAAGTTGTTTAGAAGATGATACAATGGAGTACAATATTTCCCCATTCCAATTTTTCTTTGATAAAGTGTCAATCAACCTCCACATGTTTATGTTAAAGCTGGTTTGTTATCACAATATAACATCATTGGTTCCTTCACTTCCACTTTTAAATCTGAAATCAACCAAAATAATTCTGGTATCCTTTGAGCCACAGACCTGAGCTCTGCCTCAGCACTGAAATGGGCTACCATCGGTTGTTTCTTACACGATGTAACTAATTTCCCTCCTAAGAAGGTGCAGTACCTCGTAGTTGACCGTCTGTCTACCATGGATCCAATCGAGTCAGCATCTGAATACACTTCTAGCTTTAACTCATTATTCTTTTTGGAAACAAAAAGCCTTTGCCAGGGATGCCTTTTAGGCATTTAATAATTCTATAAACAACATTGAGGTGAGATTTAAGAATTGCATGCATGAACTGGCGTACCACACTTACTGAATAGGCTATGTGTAGCCATGTATGTGACACGTAAATTAGTTTCCCGACCATCCTCTGATACATCTTATTATTAAAATTTCTTCATCCTTTTATCAGATAACTTGTGGCTTGATTCAATGAAAGTGTTAACAGGTTTGCTACCAAACGTCCCATCTTTTGGAGAAAATCTTGAGTGTATTTTTGTTGAGAGATAAAGATTCCATGCTTAGGTCAAGCAACCTCTTTTTCTAGAAAATATCTTAGCTTGCCCAAGTTTCACGGACCGCAGGTTTGGTTCCCGAGGTACTATGCCTCAAGGCCGCTTTTCCCTCATTTTGAGGCCGGCAAGTTCGAACAACTGACACACACGCACGCTATGAGTAGAATGTTAGGAAAAATACCTGCATATGATCACATCATTAGTGCACTCTTTGGTAAAATAGGCCTCACGCCTAGTTGTTAGCGTGTTTGCCGTGCCAAATGTGGAGATAAGCATTCTCACTGCATGATATTCTCCCCCATTCGAATTCGCTTACGTCCTCGTAGCGAAAAATGAGCTTCGTATCAACGCGCATTCGTCTCATTGCAAGAATAACAACGGCATCACCTCCAAATGGACGGGTATTCACAAACCCGCAGTCACTTGTACTTACCACCTCCGACACCAACATTCACCCTATGCCCCTCTGAGCATTAGTTCCTCAGATGGACGGCCTTCAAACCCCAGCGCTTCAACGCACGTCGAATAAAATGCACAATTTTCGTTATTGTGCCTTGCAATGTGCGCTCCTCAAAACTTCTTGAAAGGCACATAGGCAATTGCGCAACGCTGCCCTCTTCATTCGTCTTCCCCACAGCTTCCTTCATCGTGTTCCGTCAGCTTGCCGACATGATCAGTGGCCCAAAATCTTTTCTCTGCAAGAACACACGACATTGTCCCATAACAATACCGCATGCTCGAGCGGTCCCGCTCTGATACCAACTTTTACGGACCACTGGTTTGGCTCTCGAGGTACTACGCCTCAAGGCCGCCTTCCCCTCATTCTGAGGCCGACAAGCTTGAACGACTGGCACACACGCACACTATGAGTAGAATGTTAGGAAAAATATCTGCATATTTTCACATCATTAGTGCACTATTTGGTAAAATAGGCCTCACGCCTAGTTGTTAGCGTGCTAGCCGTGCTGAATGGGGAGATTAGCATTCTCACTGCGTGACACCAAGTCCTTGATCTCAAATTCTTTGGCCAATAAGGTTTGAAAACCTTCATTTCTTTCATGTCATCTCCTTTGACAATGATGTCATCTACATATAAAATCAAAGCAGATGTTTTTCCAATGTGGGGAATTTTTAATGCTTAAGATATGGTCACCTTGACTTTGAGAGTATCCCCTCTTGATCATCGATTTGGTAGACCTCCCGAACCATGCCCGTGGTGACTACTTAAGACCGTAGAGTGATTTTTTTCTCCCAAGATTTCTGCTCATATCCCAGTTGAATATCCCTATAGACTAGAAACCTGAATGGAGGAAAGCATTCTTCAAATAAAATTGATGTAAATGCCAATCTATACTAGTTGATAACAAAAGAAGTTTCTGATTGTATTCATCTTCACTGTTGGTGCAAATGTCTTTTGATAGTCTATGCCATATGTTTGAGAGTGCCCTTTAGAAATGAGTCTTGCTTTAAACCTTTCTCCATTTGCTTTGTATTTGATTGTGAAAATCCATTCGCAACCTAAAGTATTTTCCTTTAGGTAGATCAACAACTTCCCAGGTCTGTTCTTTTGCCTGCGCCCCCATCTCTCATTCATGGCCTCCTTCATATGAGGTCAAGGCTTCTTGAATTGATGCTGGAACATGATGAGAGGAACTTGAGAGATAAAAATTAAATTCGGCATAAACACAGAATTAGAAACAGGGTGTTGTGTACAAGTTTGAACCCATTTTCTAAGAGTAATAGATGAATTAAGATAATGGAATAAATATCTGAAATGAACCAGATTGGATAATTATTTTCATTATATGTTTCATCGTTGTTTTTAAATAAATAAGGATATAACATTTTCAACAAAAGAAATGGTGGATGACCTGAGCGAAAATTTGATCAGAATCGTTTATTGAAACCAAGCCTCGAGACCTTAGACTATCCTTTTTCCAATCTGCTTCCATGTAGTAAGTCCATCCCTCAATTCACCATGCCCAATCATCTTCCCCATGTGGTCCTGAAAATAATTGAAAGACTGATTTGGAACTTGGTGACCAGTTTTTAATAATTAAGTAGAAGTAACTTTCACCATTCCTTGACCTGCTATAGAAGAAAATGAGCCATCTGCCATTTTAAATTTTTGTTTACCAGAACAAGGCAAATAACTCGAAAGAGGGTTGAAAAACTTGTCATGTGATCTGAAGCTCCTGAATCTATGACCCAGGTGTTTGGAAAACTTTCAGTAGATATTAAAGCCTTTATACTTGATTAGACCATGGAACAAGAACCTGAAATCAAAGATGAGTTTGCATTGTTGCCATCAAGTTGGCTCAACAGCTTCTTAATTCTTTCAGTATTAGCTTTACTGAAACCTGATGATTCATGGTTTTCTTTGATGGTGAGGTTTGATGAGCCTTACCAAATTTTGTTGATTAATTTCCTCCTTCGTTGCCTAAACCTTTTAGATTTTGAGGCTTTCCAAGCAATTTCCACTGCATGGACCTGTCATGCTTCAGTTTATTGCAATAATCACACCATAACTTGTCCTTATCCACTGGTTTCCTGCTGTAGGCAGCGTTTGAACCTGATTTGGTTGCTGCATATGCCAAATTTCAGTTGATAATTTTCCAGAATTTCCTCATTAATTCCTGACGACTATCTTCCCACGAACATGTGTGAAAGCTTTGTCAGAGTGGGAATTGGATCTTTACCTAGTATTTGGCCACATGTTTTGTCAAACTCTGAGTTTAAACCTACCAGAAAGTGTAACACCCACTCCATTTACATCATGTTCTTCAATTTCTTTGAATCTGTTGTTTCCATCTCCAGGTCTTGGTACAAATCCAGCTCCATAAACATGCCCTTTAGAGTATTATAATAATAATCTGTAACAGTTAAGGACTCTTGTTTGGTTTTTATAATTTTTCGTTTCAGCTTGAATTTTTGAGAAGCAATGCATACTTTGGAGTAGGTTCTTGAAACAGCTTCCCAAGTAGCCTTGGCAGTTGGCTAAAGAAGTATGTCTTGCTAATTTCTGGCTGCGTGGAGTGAAGTAACCAGGACATTACCATGGACTTCTTAGCATACCAGATCTCATACTGTAGATCGTCTTCTGCTGGTTGTTAGGCTGATCCTGTCTCATACTTCATTTTTCCCTTACTCTTCAGGGAAATCTTTGCTGATTGAGACCATTCCATAAAGTTTCTCCCATTAAGTTTTGATGTGGTGATCTGTAGGGTTGGGTTCTCAGTGTGAAGGGTGATATTGGATGTTTCAGACATTGCCAAAATCACAGGATGTAATATAGAATGGACGGTAAGAAGTCAATTATTTATAGTAAATTATAAATCAAAGACTCCAACAGTTATGTTATGAAAAATCTGTGAACTTTGTAATTGAAGAATTCCTGGTACTGATTTTGTGGACTTATGGAGGTTTCTTTCTTTCTTTTCTTTGATCGAGTACTGTTCCTTATTGAGCAAAGCTACACTATTTCAAAAGAAACAATAGATTTTAGGATCACTCCTGCTTGGTTATGTTATGACAATGTCTGAAACTTTGTATATATGGAGCATTGGACACTCGTCTGATTAGACTACGTGTAAAATGCATTTCTGCTAATAGTTAAATTTATGTCAATGATTTGTCAGGGAAAGGTACTTGAGCCTTTGGGAGCTGTTTCTTCTGGAAGTCAATTCTTAGAGCCAGATGGTATAACTTATAGAATACTTTGTATAGACACACCATATTCATAATTTTTTTTTTTTAGGACTATATTTTTCATATTTGCCTATGTTAGGATTATTTCCCAATCATATTCCTAACCCTGAGGACAAGGAAGCAATGAAAGCTATAACACTGGCTGTCCTTGATAACAAAGCAGATTTGGGCATCATCTTTGATACTGATGTTGACAGGTGATGGTTTGCAGGTTTGTGCATTTGTTTTACATTTACATTTTGGGTTATCTAGTTAATAATGATTGGGTCTTTTGGTTAGATCTGCTGCCGTGGATTCCAGCGGTCGTGAGCTCAACAGGAATAGATTGATTGCCTTGATGTCTGCAATTGTGTTAGAGGAAGTATGTTTTCCTAGATGAAATGTCTTGAGCACACTCATATTAAACCAAAATCTAAATTCTTTGCTGTTTGGTCTTCAACCAGCATCCAGGGACAACCATTGTAACGGATAGTGTGACATCAGATGGGTTGACAACATTTATTGAAAAGAAACTGGGTAAGATCGGTAGACAGAATGAAGTTTTTTTGATGATCAATTTGCTCACAAAAATTAATCTTTTGCAGGTGGAAGACACCATAGATTCAAAAGAGGCTACAAAAATGTCATTGATGAAGCTATTCATTTGGTAAAGCCCAGTTTGATAAAATTTTCTTGTCATTCATTTTAAATGATAGGTTCAAATAGCCATCGGTTATTAGTTAGATTCTGTCGAATCCACGACTTGGATACTGGTGGAAGTTTTGAATAGGGTTGGATGCTCGAGTCCTTGATTTGTTGGCCCACAGGAGGCCTTTTTTTTTCCAGCAAAGTAACCAAAAAATTAGTCTAGGTGGCTTGCCCAGCTCAGCATGTGCTGTGCCGAGTCCCGTATTTTTCTTGACTGCCTGCCCAGCCTTGTTTATCAAAAATGGATGATGCACCTTGGCCTCCGAGTGGGCCATGCCGTCTGAAAAGGCAGCCAACCCGTTTTACACCTCTAGATATCGTTACGCAGTTGTCTTTTTGTTTTGTTTGAGCTCTAGAGTCATCAAGAAGGATTACTCCCTGATGACAACAAACGTTTTTCTAAAAATCTAGGATTCTTCTGGGACCAGTTGGCTGCTTTTGTGTTGGACGTTTAAGATCTTGTCTACGTACTCATTACAACATTTCTTTGTTCTGATTCAGTCAATAAGTTTTTATTATAGTTGCGGCAAGAAGATGATCCCAACATATCAATAATTAAAGAGGCAATGTAAAAGGAAAGTGAAAGCAAAAGACAAGTGTTCAGAGTCACCAATGAAATAAAAATTGAATCTGGAGGAGACTGACGTAGGCAAAATTTGTCATTGTGTTTTATGACTTTTATCTTACGGAGTTAGAAATAGCATATTATTAACATAAAACTATTTGCGCTTTTAGAAGCAAACATCCTCAAAAATGTGACTGTGTTTTTGGATTAGACTCGTGAAATCATCAAAATAACTTTCGTCTTTATTCAGGAAAGACAGAACTACATGAAGCCATATTTTCGTGTTCGACAGAATTATGGAGACCAAACGAATATAGGCACAATATATTATCTTTATTACATTCATAATAGTCTTTTAACTTAATGTCTATGATAGCCAACTATAGAAATTTTGTGATTCAACGCTAGGGTCTGGTAATAATTTGTTGGACATGAGGCAATTTTTGGCTTTCTATAGGAAGGCGCTCTCATTTCCAAACTCAATGTGTTATTCTTTTCGTTTTCATGGGATTGTGAGGTTTATTTAATTTCATTGCTTTTCGTGGTGGGAGTGTTCATATGCACACACAAAGTCACTAGACTCTGAGAATATAATGAATTTCTTATTTCCTGCTTATAGAAACTTCACTTCATATAATCCAGGCATGTTATTATGTGCATCTGATTCCTAGCCATGGTTGTGATCGGAGTTTAGCCATATCCCATTATCTAAACTTTTTCCAATATGTTTCACATTCTAATTATTCTTCCGAGTTTTAGCATGAGAAACTGACTTGTTCACTTGGTAAAATATTGTAGAACTCAATTGGAGATGAGTCTCATTTGGCTATTGAAACAAGTGGGCATGGAGCTCTCAAGGAGAATCATTGGCTGGATGATGGTGCATATCTCATGGTAGGTTTCAATCATTATAAGTTGGTCACCTTCCAAGACTGCTAGTTTTTCTTTTTCATTTTTGGTGAGTTACTTGATCTAAAATCTTAAGCTGTTACATATGATCACATATATCATTTAAATATCATTTTCGACACATCCCTTCAAGTGTAGACATGGTTCATTTTTCCCATTAAAACTTGACATGTGCACAATTTCATCAAATGGGTGGCAGAGAGGCTTGAACCCAAGACTTTTACTTTCTCTGATACCATATTTGAACCACTTGATCTAAAATTTTAAGATGTTAGAAATGTTTGTTTCATTTCTACACAACGCTACATTTTTTATCCAATTATATTGAAGGCTGCAATTAAAATTTTCTTTTGTATTTTTTTTTTCCCCAATTTCTATTTTACTTGTAGGTCAAGCTTTTAAATAAACTTGCTGCAGCTAAAGCTTCTGGAATGGGGGTTGGCAGCAAGGTTCTGACTGACTTGGTAGATGGTCTAGAGGAACCCGGTGTTGCTGTTGAACTTAGACTGAAAATCGATCTGAGTCATACTGATCTAGAAGGGGGGTAAGCTACTATATACCTTGCTGCGTAAACTTGTGTTTCTGGTGATGCATTAAAAACTGATCTTGTTAATGCTTTCAGATCTTTCCGTGATTATGGAGAGGCAGTGCTACAACATTTAGGGAACATCAGTGATTCAGATCCGAAGCTTCAGAAAGCCCCAGTTAACTATGAAGGCGTAAGTTTTTACATTTGGCAAATGGAAAAGCTTGGTTTGGAACTTCGTTTGTCATATTTTTAGATCGATACTTTGTGGAGCACAATGGGACTACAATTTTGTAATATTCTGTTGCTAATTATATTTAGATTCATTGTTTCCATGTGATAAACTCCGTATTGTTTGGATTTGCTTTATGAACAGGTACGGGTTTCTGGTTATGGTGGATGGTTTCTTTTGAGGCTGTCACTTCACGACCCCGTTTTACCCCTAAATATTGAGGTGACCATTGATTTCCTATTTCACGAAGCATAGTGATTCTTTAAATACATAACTGATCTTGAAAGCTAATATTGCAGGCACCAAACAATGACGATGCTGTGAAACTTGGTCTTTGTGTGCTCTCTGCTGTTAAAGAGTTTCCGGCTCTTGATACTTCTGCACTCGACAAATTTGTCAAAGTATAGAGAAGAGGGGTTATTTCGACTTCTTTTCTTATAGTTTGATGCATTCTCTATTCTCGACTGGCACGCTTTGTTCAAAGTTAATTGCTGTAGGTTTTTGGTTTTATTTGTTGCATCATCTGGCCATACAAAGAGCAAAGATTGTGAATATCATGTTAGAATAAAATTCATGATTCCTGTAATAATCACAGGTTGAAGGTTGGCGATAAGAGAGGGGTACTGAGTTGAATTAATACATTTAAGAATATGCCCCATTTTTCTGAGTATTGGAATTTGTGATCTGACAGCAGTCTTGCAAAGGGATTTTACAGCTTTGACATGTACTCTGTCTAACAGCTGAAAGTTGTGGGGTTTCCTTTGGAAGCTCTGAAACATATTTATGGCATTTTTGTTACGCAGGTCTAGACAATAACAAGGATGAAAAATAAATGTTTTTGAGCTTTTTCTCTTGTTCAATCTCTATGGTTCATAAACATCTTTATGTTACTCGAAGTTACAAAAAAACTACCTAAAATCACGACCAACACACTGTCTAAACTAGAGATTTTCTAGGAAATCATCTTTTAAATCTTATTATGTCTTAAACTTGGTTCAATTGGCTTCTACATGATTGGCTACTTAATTGAACTAAGATAACATGTTCAGCCATGTATGGCCGGTCATCTTTATCTGTCTAGCCAAACACGACTGAACGAGTAGTCTTTGGTCTAGAGTAATCGAATGCAGATCCTACGAAGTTGAATAAACCACAAAAAGAACTGAATAATAATCATATGTACATTATATAACGTAGGGAAGAAAATTAAATAGCTCAATACTGCACAACAGATTATATATAATTCCATAGACTAGCATCACAGGCAACATAATTACAATACACAATCTGCACCTCATCAATTGTACGTATGTAAAGGTATCTTTTTACCTACTTTTGTGCTTTTAAAAGTTTATGACTGAATAATGTTTTCCTAAATAACCTGAGAACCGGCTTGGGAATTCAGCAGCTTCATCATGAAGACGAACTGGATGTCAGGCGAAGTTTTTGGTTGAGGCCAGTTTGTGCCTTCCGGCACTTTAATGCTTTTGAAGCCCTGACCTTTGTACAACTTGGTGGCTCCTGGGTTGTTAAGGTCACAATGTAATGCAATGGCACGGCATCCCCAGCTTCGAGCTTTTGTCTCTGCTTTTGCTATTAGCCTCTTAGCTATTCCCTTCCTACGATATCTGTCTCGGACAGCAACATTTGATATATATGCAATTCCCGTCCTGTCCACACGTCATTTGGGGAATATTTCTCAAACTAAATTAAAAACTGAAATGGATGTGGACATGCACAGGTAGATAATGATATAAAAACCAAGCACGCATTAAAGAAATGAGTTCTTCATCATTGATCATTTCATTACATTCCAAATCAATAAGCTACAACAGGCATGTTTGGCAAAAAAGTAGCTTTCTTATAAGTAGGGGACCCACAAATTGCATGGACCAAATTCCCAACTTATTTTTCTTACATGCGTGGAGAAAGGGCAGATGTATAGAAGAGAGTGCTTTTCAACACTCTCAAAATGGAATCTTCGGAGTCATACTCATGGTGATCTAGTTGAATTAGGAAGAGCTGCACGTATTATTGCTAGACAATGAATTCAGGCATACTATGCTTTTTATTTATTGAGAGAACCCAAGTACTCTATTTCGAATTCAAGAAACAATTATCAGATAACTTATTTCCTTTCGAAAGATATATTAGTTGTCAAATCCACAATTGCGTAGATTTTGGTCCTCACAATTTGTAAATTCCCTAGCTTTTAAGAAAGCAACCATTTTGCCAAACATTAGTATCAATAAGTTGGTCTCTTCTGCATTGAAAAGTACTTGCACTATGTGCTTCCTATACTTATATATAATCTACAATGCTGGAAATTAGAAAACAAAGTCGAGGTCCCAACGATAGCCTTATAAACATGAAGTACCATAGATTCAATGCACTAGAAATCTCCTAAACATTATTCCGTATTCCCAATACTTACAGAGTTTAAAACAAGAAGAAGAATGATCACAAACGCACACTTGAGATAACATCAAGCGTGGTGAAGTTATTGGCAAAGGTGATGCTCATTTGAAAGGTTTGATTTGACTTAACATATAAGAGCATCTTCAAGACACTTTCTAAATATGAGATACTCTCTATTTTTAGAGAGTCGATGCTTAAAACTATGCTGTAGGAGGATCTCTATTATAACCTTTTAAAATTAAGAGTAGTTTGACTCTCCAAATCTAATCCTTAAATTATTCAAATCATATTTGACCTGATTGGACATTGACATATAAAAAAAATATGTTAAATATAATATGAGAAGAAATCAAGAAAGGTTTCTTGAAAAAAGTAAAATGAAAAGCAAAAATAGATATCATTGTTTGAGTGTTTAAAAAAAATTCTATTTAAATTAAAAGATGTTATCTATTATACATAAGATGCCATTTATAATAGAAAGTTTCTTGAAGATACTCTAACATTTGGATGCCCCTTGAAGTTAGAAGACTCGAGAATTAAAAGAAAAAGCCATTTACTATAGACCAAGTAAATTAAAACATAAGCTTTGTTTTGCTTATAGCAATCAAAAAGCCGGTAAAATACTAAGCCCTTGTTTGATGGGAAATGAAATCAGATTTTTAATAGATTTTGATAAAAGCTGATGATGGTTGAAAAGTTATGGATCCCATAAAATGTGTGGTTAAAATTAATTGTTGACTTTGATTTAGATTAAAATTTAAATTTTAATTTCTACCAAACAGGGCTAAGGGTGTGTTTGGCTGATTGTATTAGACTGGAAAATGTATAATTTTTATCTGATGCAGCCGATAAAACTAAACCTTAAATAAATTAGATAAATCTTGCACATGCAGGATGATCACCAATGCAGCTATATCTAACTTACCTTCTCTGCCGTAGTGGTCCTTTTCTTGGAAGAAAATCAGCGACAGTATCCACAGTCAATATCCCAGCTACGTACCCTTTATTTAAACTAAATTTTCCATCAAACCCTCCGATTTTCAAATTGTCACTACCTAAAATGAATGCATCTTCAACAGAACTTCCAATTACGGCAACCAGGCAAGTTCTCTTGCAGCCATTTGGTATTGAGAATCCAAATAGCATACCAATGAGCCTGTCAATTCTCATCACAAAATCTAGAGGAAAAGAATATTCAGGGAAGAAGGAACTGCAGTGAGTCTCCGCCACTTCCCAGCAGTCCTCTAACCTGGCTTCTCGAACGACAATCCCCGGAGACACGGTTGGGAACAATTCAGCCACTTGACTGGCCCTACAAAGCCCTAAAGGGAAAGAAGGTTTTTTAATTAATTGCTTATTGCTGAACAATAATCTTAAATAAATTAGTTTTCCCCTCTTTAAGCTTTTAGAGGAAGTGGATCAACACTATTCCGGCTAATCAACATTTAGATAGTCTCACAGAAAAAATTGTGATGGAAATTCAAGCAACATAACATCTGTTTAAGAAACTTCACTAACAACCTTATGATTTCAAATTCATAAATATAGTGATGTAGCAAGGATTAATAGCAAAACTTGAAAGACAGTTAATCTCTCCACACAATCTTTAATGGCTTATTTTACTATGCGATGTCCAATGAATGTAAGCATTATTCTGTTCGGATACATTAGACTTGTGATACTTGGATTAGTTAAACACAGTAATAAATGGCATCATCCATTAAGGTCATCTTAAAAATTCAAACTTGAGGAACTTGTTTTCACGTACAATATGTTGATTCCAAATTTTGTAGGCTCTTTGAGCTCAAAGGGTCAACCATGTTGCTGATAATTTTCAGTTTATGCTGATCCTAATTTTGTTACTAGATTTTTTTAAGTTTTAACCCAAAAGAAAACTTAAAAAAAAAAAGTAATATAAAAAAAATCAGATAAAAGATTTGATACAAGACACCGCTTTCATAGACCGAAGCAAATTCCAATACTTTCTGCCACTACTTGTAGCCTTGTTTACTTGAAATGTTCTCATTCTCATGCATAGTGAATGAGTTGGATCGTAATTATTTTCTCTTTCCCATTTATTTGGCATGCTTGCAAAATATTGCCCTTCAACTAGCAAAAGATCACATTATCGTGAACTCTAACTTTGCCTCCAATTTTCCGCATTATACTAATCCTCAGTTTCATATTACAATTTCAAAGACATCACCGAACCAGTTCCAATGCCAGATGATAATTACTTAGACTAGCTCAATTACTATTATATACAAATGAATCCCTTGAGATATGATATGATTGATAAAGATTAAGGTGTCACTTCCATTTAAATGCGTTTTCTTCTTGTAACAAGAATTGCACACAAGATTAGATCAAATTTAATACACGCATATTAATCACAAAAAAGAAGACAGAGACGAGATTGAGTTAATTAAAATTATCACAACGAATGCAAGCAAGAAACCTAAAAGATTATCTGAATTCACAATCTGAAAGAAATCCCAATTTATTTGTACACAGATTCAAATTCATACACAATTATAAAACATAAACACAACATAAAACAACCCAATTCTCATCCTTGAATCAAATAATATTATATGTATTATGTACACGAAAAGGGCTCTTGATACCTGATCTGGGGTGAGGGGAAATCTTGGAAAATGGTTTCGGATTATTGAAATTGAGAGAGAGGCTACTGCTGTTCACTACTGTTGAAATTAATGTCCCTCCTAATGGAATGGTCTGCATTTCTTGAAAATTCCAACTCTCTCTCTCTCTCCACTCTCTCCCTCCTTCTCTCTCCACCTACGGAGAACGAAAGGAATTATAGCAACTGATTCAGTACTAGATTCTGGTACTCACTGGAATTTTGCTCATTTGTGTGTGTGTGGGTTTCGTGGAAATAATAGAAAAAGAGAGATTAATCGGTTTGTTTTGTTGAAAAAAAAACAGAGAGAATTAAAGGTGAGCGACAAGTGACCATTATTAATTCCACGTATGTATGATTTCGACTTCTACAAGGTTGGAGTAATTCCCTTACGGTAAAAATGTAAAAGCTGTCGTGTTGCTGTTAGCCCCCGTTTGTTGATAATTAAAATCAAAATTTAAATTTAAATTAAAATCTATAATTAATTTTATTCATGCATTTCATAAGATTCATAATTTTTTAACTATAAATTTCATAAAATTTTATTATACATGTACTTTAATTCGACATTATTCTCGTATGCTAGTCTTTTATTCATCAGATGTCAATAACAGCCCATGGCCATATGCCAAAATGATCATACCACGAATGAGAAACAAAGTACAGCATTAATAGCTAATAAGTATTAAACCTTGTTTGGCTTTCATTATTCGAGATTATAATTTTCGAAATAACGTTTTTCTGAATAATGTATTATTAAAAAAGAATTTTTTTTTAAATTTATGTGTAATATTATTTTATTGAAGAATGTGTGATTGATAAGAAGGTAGGAAAAAATGAATTATAATATAATGTGGACAAAACAGGGGCTTAGAATGACAATTTAAGCTAGCTCCAGTACATATGCAAGTTACATTATAATCAAACAGGTAATGTTAATAGAATAATAAAGTTTTCTTATTTTTTGGAGGTATTTTTTCACATACACTTGAATTTGATAGAAACTAAAAGATAGCAAAAA
Source organism: Fraxinus quadrangulata (assembly GCA_903798255.1). NCBI lineage: Eukaryota > Viridiplantae > Streptophyta > Magnoliopsida > Lamiales > Oleaceae > Fraxinus > Fraxinus quadrangulata. The sequence goes on along the minus strand of CAIGRB010002956.1, from coordinate 65,130 downwards.
TACGAAAGACTTGTAATATTGGAGATCTAAATGACTTATTTAGCAAGGTAACAACATCCAAAAACACTAAATTGGCAAAGCAGAAACATCTGATAATCTGAAATCTTGCTAATAATCTTGAATTATTAGTAGGTAATTTTACTTGCCTATAACTTTGGCATATCCAGTTATCCCCCGAAAAATGGTTCCGACACGCGGCCAACAGAATAGTACTCCACGTAAGACCCTTCCTGCACACGATAGCAAACCGTTAGTCACTCGCGACCTTTCCCGGTAAGGGTGAGAGCGGCCACAAACACTCCGACGGTCAAGTCAGCTTTTCAGTCAAGCGAGTAATGGTGTCCATCGGTGAGGCGGTCACCGGGACGGGCCGAGAACGTGTGTAAATAAAGTGTTGAGATTTTAGAGTTAAAGATTTAGAGTGTTCACCTTCCAATCCCTTATTTACCATTGTGTGTGTATTTATACTAGAGAAGAGAAGAGACGGACCGTTGGATGAGGGGACACGTGGCTTCAAATCCCGAGTAGATCATTCCTTCATAGGCGTCAATCTGTCCCTCCTTAAGTTGGTGGACATTAAATGATTTCTGACATAGCAACTGAGTTGACCGTTTGTGACCTGCCACCCGTCCCATCAATTAGTCAATGACTTGACTTTGGAGAGATCTCATAAAAGATCTTGGTGGAGGTGTGGCGACATGGATTGTGAGGTATAGCGAGTGCGAAGTGCGGGCCTTAAAATCCGCTGTAAGTGGCAGATGAGTTCGGTTCTTCTACGAGGTACATCAAATAGTGCTTCAGTCCGAGGTGATTCACTTCATCCACCGCGTGGCAACATCGTCTAGTTCGGCCGCCATGTGGCGGAGGAGGTGGATGGATGAAGTGGAGGGCGGCAGGAGGCCCGTAACAAAGGTTGACAGCAGAGATTGAGCCTACAATGACCTCGGGTTCCATTCATTGTAGGATTGGATACTGAAGGAATTGTTGCAAGAAAAATATTTTTCACAAGGGTTATTACTTGGGCCAACATATTGCCTAGCCATGGGCACAACTTCCTCCCGAATATGGCTCTCAAGAGAGAATTGAAAGGCCAGGACCAACATCGTAGCTGCATGTACATTACCTCTAGTTGCTGACCCCATGTCCTTCTGATGACTAAGTGATAGAAGAAATTTTTTTTAGAACTAGCACGAAAGGAAATCGGCTAAGCAGACAGTTTGTTGCAAGTGAATTGATTCTAACAATAAGAATCGCACTTCGTTTCTATTATCCAACCGCTTCGATTGCCACCATAATAATGAAAACATAGAGAATCATAGTATTAGCATGCCCCATAAACATTTTCAATTTGGAACTTCTTTAATCGCATAAGGGTTATGTTGTTAGCAAAATCAGTCCAACTTACCAACCTCTTGTGCTCCTGTTTGACTATCATTATTTAAGTAAAATGGAGTTTTGAATAATAATTTTTTTTGGAGAATGTGTGATTAAAACGTAGGAAAAAATTTTGAATTTACGTAAAAAAAATTTTATTGTTTGAATGTATGATTAAAAATAAGTATGTAGAAAAAAAATGAAATAATAATTAGGGAAAATTGTAGTGGAGGTCACAAACCTTTCATTTTGCTACATATTATACCATAATCTTTCATTTTTACGATCACAGTCCCAAAACTTTATATTTAACTGCAGTCATCATGGTTCAAATCATTGATTCCGTCCATGATATCGTTAGTCAACAGTGAAATTACAATTTTGACTTAAATAGACAAATTGAATGAGGGACAAAATGGAATATTTACAATGTTCATAATAAAATAATTAAAATATTTAAATAAAAAAAAATTGGTTTGTACTGTTCATCTTTCCAAACCTTCCCACCCCTACCCCCTTCCCTCAACACAAACAAAATCAAAATCCCAAACACCCATCATCATCGCCACGACCACTGCATACCACCACCATTGTCAAAATCTCCTACTCACGACCATTGCATAAAACCAAGTAAGATGTACCCCTGCTCCCTCTTCCTCAATAGCCGCAAACACAAATCTGTACAAATCTGCTGGTGAAATTGCGGCCGAACTCACTTGGAATTCTTGTTGCTCAAAAGCATTAGCATTTAATGCTTTGTTACCAGGTTCAAAATTTGAGATTGTACAACTGATGTTTCAACGAGCACTAGATTCTGCACACTCCACTGTGTATCCTCCCTCAGTTATACCACTCGATGAGTCAAGATTATGAGAAGTCATCTTTTTTTTTTCTCAAAGCTCACACTTCCATCAGAACTTGACGTTGATAGCGTAAATTTATTCGAAGATTCATTATCAGTGCCACGACTATCCCACCGGATTCATCAAAAACTATATTGGGGCTATTTAAATTAGACACACCAAATGGTGAAGTCTCTTTTTGTATATTTTCTCACGATTTCGAAAACAAAAATTGATGGCGCCTTTGCCAAAACCTCGGTGGCCATTGCGGTGATGACGGGATGAGATTTTGATTTAGTTTGTGTTGAGGGGAGGGGCATAGGGGTAGGGAGACTGGGGAAGATGAACAATACTTTTGTTTTTTTATTTAATTGCTCTAATTATTTTATTATGAAAATTGTAAATATACCATTTTGTCCCTCATTTTATTTGTCCATTTGAGTCAAAATTGCAATTTAAGTGTTGACTAACAGTATCATGGATGGAATCGATGATTTGGACCATGGCTATAGTTAACTATAAAAGCTTGGGATTGTGGCTGTAAAAATGAAATGTTATGGTACAATTTACAGCAAAATGAAAGGTTTGGGACCTCCGCTGCAATGTTTTCTAGTTATTATCAAACAGGGCATATCTATAAACTTATAATTTTAACCAAGAAATTTAAAAAATTGAAACCCAATTTTCAAACAAATGCTTAGTGATTGTAATACAACTACCTGCACCATTACATATTTCATCCCCATTTATTAAAATTCATTTTTCTTTAAATTTATTTTCAACCACACATTTTGTAGAATTCATAATTTTTATTAACTTTTCAACCTCTCATTTCACAATTTTTTATCAAAATTTACTAACAATATAATATTATCCAAATAAAAAATGGGCGAAAATCATCACCACCTGTAATGGAGTGCAGAAGTAGATGTGTGCTATAGAATAAATCCGTTGTAAATTTTCTACTGTTGCTTCTTTTTTATGTAGTCCTTGTTCTATAAATGAATGAGCATATGGGTCCACATACTGATTTTATTTGTTCTTTATTTTACTCAATTATTTGTTCGAGAACACATTCTTGTAGAAAAGAAAGAAAATCCAACACTCGTTAAGCTGAGGATGAGGTATTGACAAGGAAGAAGATGAATTTTATTTCTTTGTTATATCTATTTTTGGTGTTTATCCTTTTTTATGTCTAGAATTAACTTGTCGTTTTACGAATTTTTGAGATTGAAATGGGACTACAATGGCCTCCTTTGACAACCGCGATAGCAAATAAAGGGGAAACTGCGAGGGCCTCCTTTGACAACCGCGCTAGCAAATAAAGGGGAAACACATAATTGCAAGAGGGAGAGATGGTCTCAATTTCCCCATTCCATTCGACTCCTAACTTTATAGGAAAGAGAACCCATTAAAGAGAACACAAAATTACAAGACAACAATCCGAAGAAACAAACAGGTAACAATATTATTGGCACCCAAAAAGACATAAAAATAAAAACTCTTTTCCACCCAACACACAGACAATTAGAATGTATAGAAGCAAGCAGGTTCCACATCACTTCTTGCAGTGGGATCATAGTTAGCTGCATACGGATCAGAAAGACCTCGAGGCACTCGAACATTGTTTTCCTGCATAAATAGCATAAAAAATTTAGATACAACATGTTTGGTATGTAAACTGGACAAAATCAGTGTGTCTTTTCAGTTTGTGTAAGAAACTGAATACAAACCTCCTATCCAAGCCTGTAGGAGCAAGAGATCTAAGAAGCGAAGAAATTTCCACTTTCAATAGCATCCTTGTTAGCATCTCCAAGTGCAGCAGAGCTCAAGTACTGGTCAGCCAATTGCACCCTCTTCACATTCTCCTGCTCCTGGACAAGCATGTTACCATACTGAAGAAGCTTCTCCAGTGTCATCTCCGGCTGCTCGAATGTTGGAGGTCCTTCCCTCGAGTTAACGAGCTTCTTGCCAATGCTGTCGACTCCGACTCCACCAATCCACTTCCTTACTTCATCATCGTACACTCGTGCCCTCAAAGCACCAAAGAAATCTGCACATAAAACCATGAAGATAACCAATATATTTAATCTGTTGTTCATCGTATAAACTTGTGTAGTTAGAGGCGGCTCAACATTTAGGTAGGTAGGTAAGTAAGATGGTTTCCTAAGGTTCTACATTTAGGCAAAGCCCCTAAAGTTTAGGAACTTTCATTCAACTTTTCTCTCCTTTTCAATTATTTTGAAGGTCTGAAATTGTTTGAGTCGTCTCTGCTTGTAGCATGGAACAAGGCCAGTTTTGCGTGACAGGAGGGGGGCTTACCAATGGATTGACCGGGGAAAGTGTCGACAAGTTTGACGACATCTTCGTCGGGAACATTGTCAGTACGGAAAATGCCCTTGCAAACACCAATACGGTCCTCACGGGTGGGAGCCCAGTAGAATTTTTCCATACGACCATCACGGATGAGAGGGGCATACAGTGTTGAGAAATCGTTACCAGTGACGATGATTGGGACACGGGGGTTATCCTCCTTGTTGTACATACCGGGGAGTTGCACGTTGGTCGGGTTATCAGCAATGTTCATGAGTGTAGCGTTAACCATCTGGTTGTTGACTGTGTATTGGGTGGTTCCACCAAGGCGTCCAGCACCGGCATCAAGATCATTAATGAAGAGGCAGCACATTTTACCCTTCTTGATAATATCAGCTGCTTCACGGTACCTTTGCCTGATGAGCTTCGCAGGCTCTCCTGCATTTCCACTTTCCAGTTCTCCGGCACTCATCATGATCGGGCTGAAACAATGACACGACCGTTAGAGACTATAAACGAAATATAATTGACACGGAAACAATAATGGAAATCATGTAAAAATTAACACTCACTTGATTCCCATCTTGGCGAACACAAGCTCACACTGGAATGATTTACCCTGACCTTTGCCTCCCCAAATACCCAAGATAAGAGGAACCTGCAGCAATTAACATTATAATATCTTGAATTGCATTGATTTAGATTTCCCCAAGATTTAATTGAAACCTGGAAATGACACCTTGATGTTAGGCAAGGTCATGAAGTTCTTGGAGATGTGGACCATAAGCTTGTCCATAAAGGCAGGAGCAATGTAATATCCACTCATGACGTTGTCAAAGTTGTACCTGTAGAAACATGACCGGCTTAAGTTCTTCACGTGCATTATAGGTAGTCGCGATATTTAAACATAAAATCTTTGTGTACTTTGATACCACCATCAAAGCTAAAAAATTAAGTGGTTACTAAATTTTAAGAATGAGTAATTTTGTTCTTACGTGCGAAGTCCTTGGCTCATGTATTCGTAGGAGCTGAGGACAGCATCATGAGTTCCCATTCCGGTGGGAGCTTGGAAGAGTGAGTCGACCATACCCTTTCCTCTGGTGATATCTTGTTGGTCATCGGAAATATCAGTGACGAGTCCTTTCCATCTGTCCTGATCAGTCTGTTTCTTCTCGTCAATCTCGGCCACGACCTTGAAGTTTCCTGGTGAGGCCTTGTGAACATATGTTGAACTCACCTTCTTCAAGCAGCTGCCTAAGAAGGCTGAGCTGGGGACTGCAGCTCCAGCACCAGATCCGTGCAAGTTCAGCTGCATCGTGAGAATTATCATGATCATAATTCTTGCATTTTTTTATCAGAAAATGAACAAAGCTTCGCATATATCTCTCTCGCCGAACGACATTTCTTGTATTCAGTACACAACTGGACACTACACTGAATTATTTTAAACGTTTTTTTTTTCCTTTAATACTGTCAGTAGTACTGTTCAATCTCAATATTGAGATCAGTGTCACAGATATGTTTGCATTTGTATAGTAACATGCTTCATCTACATTAAAGTCTACATCTAAGTACTTAAACGTTCTAGTAAAACAAAGAGATAGTTAATTACCGGTACACGGTTGACTGCTCCGACAGTTGAGACTGCTGTCGCCATAATTTCAGATGATTAGACAGATGTAATTCTAGTAAATGAAAAGTTTTGAACAGAATTAAAGCAGGAGCTTCTACTGTGAGGAGGCAAAGTGCAACGGGAGGAGTGTATATATATGAAGAGTGTACACAAATTGGATTGGCTTTTGAATTCCCAACGGCCACACAATCAAGATTTCAAGGCAGCCACGTGGCAAATGCAGATTGAATAATCCATTGTACATTGGGTTCTTGGGTTAGAATTTTAGCTTCACTCTTGTCCACTTAAATTTTTGGTCATTTACTTGCCATATAATCTATTCAATTTCATAGGTCCAAATTTGGTCTTTGAATAAAAACAGAAGGGAAATAATTGTAATTTTCTAGATAATGTTTTTGTTTTAATTTTAATGGTTTACATTTGTGAAAACTAGTAGTTTTATTTGTCCACATTGTCACTTAGCCACAGAGAGTGTTCTTGGTCGAAATTATTAGGAAAATTTGCAATGTTGGTCATCAACCTATTGTTCAAGTAGTGAATCGACATGCAACCTCTACAATAAACAAATTGGTTCTCAACCTTTCACTGTAGTGGGCCAGTGGCACAATCAATACCCAATTACGAAATTTTCCAATTTTTTATGAACTAGTTAAATTACCTTATATGTTCAGCTTTCTGGATATAGATTTTTTCTTTTCAACTTAGATTGGTGCCATGAGATTTAAAGTGAGTTGTTCTATGATGTAACATAGTTTTGAAAATGTTTCCTTAAATAAGGATTGACTATGCAACTATGATAAAAAATTGAAAACCATCTTCTATTCATACAATAAATTAGGGACCAATGATGCAACTTTTCCAATTAAAGAAAATTTCTTCTTTTATTAGATTTTCAAGAACTTATTCTCTTTATTTGCTCACCAATTGTGATGTTGGAACATTCTAGTTACTTATCCATTGGAAGGCCTTGAAATTGCACTCATACTTGTCATTAAAAATGACATATTTCGTACGTTAAAGTATATAAATGAATGAACCAACAAATGAGTTTTAGTAATTTTAATTCTAGCCGACTACATGAAATTTACAAACTTGTGAAGAATTCTAACTATTTCGAAATTATTGCTCATGCGGCAATGATTAATGAGCAGTGAGGCATATATGTCAGGGATGTAAATCTGGACCCTTACCAGCCTGGTAAGTTTGCAGCCCAGCATGAGTCGTGACATGGACCAACTATTAATCTAATGGCTAATATTTTGAAATCTTAACTGATGGTAAATAACATTTTAAGGTGAAAGGGTGGGTAAGGTGGACAAAAATCAATCCGAACTAGTCAAATCGATCAACCTAATCCAATTCAGTTGAGTTAGTTTTTTTAGTTCAATTGGGTTGAGCTCGGGTTAGGAAATCAAATTTTAGCTCGAAATAAGGTTGGATTCTGAGTTATCTATTAAAACCCAATCAAACACAACCCAACCCAACTTATTAAACTAAAAAATATTGAAAAGAAAATTAATACTTGAAACCAAAAACCTAATGATCAAAAATTTCCTCCGCCTCTTGTCTCTTCTACCTCTCATTGTTGCTAGTGCATCGGCTTCTCAACTCAATTTTTTGACGTGATTTTTTACTAAACATTTGGATTGAAGGAGGATATTTACATTTTTAGTATTTAGGTTGAATTTTAGGTATAATATGCAGATATTCAATATATATTTAGATTGATTTAATATATATTTAATTTGATCATTGTGTAATCTATTTAACAGATTTTACAATATTTTTAATTTATATTGTTCTATTGGAATGAAACTTAACCATACAGACTATTGATCCAACTTCAATCGACTTATAGGGCATTTCAAATCTCTCTTTTTAATGTAATTGAAATTGGTCCAAATTGAAATGGTTTCAAACATTGTTCAAATTCAACGAAAAAAGTTTAAACCATTGAGCCCATAAAAAGAATTGTCCAACAAAAGAATAATTAGATCCAACTTGAATTGAACTCAAGTCCAAACCAATCAACCCAAACCAACCCGAGTTCGATCGGTTTGGATTGGGTTTGAGTTTCAACTGTGAATATGTTGGTTTCAGTAGGATTTATTGTCAAACCGAATATATTTGGTAGAGTTTGGGTTGGGCTCAAAACCAATCCAACCAACGGCCAGCTCTAATGGTGGGTTTTCAATGTGAAACGTTATATTTTTGCATCTGTCCATTTTTTATATTTTACAATTTCGTTATTGCTGATCTGAAATTCCCACAACGTAAATGCTTAACCATCGGAAGCATATGCTACAAAACTTGTTTAAATTCAGCTATCTTCAAACCTTCCATGATTATTCCATCAACAGTTTGAAAAGGAAAGAACAGAAAATTTTGAACCTGCCATATTATCCATTTTTCATCCAATTTGTACTGTCCATAGGTCCTCATGAGTTGAGCATCTTAAAAAAACAGACCACTTGAGAAAAATGCATTTATATTTTATTTCACACCAAGTAATATCCATTTTCACATGAAGAATAGTACACAAAGATAAGGAAACTTTATTTTTCATTAAGCTTATCAACATGTGCTGAAAATTTATGGTTTATTAGTTAAGCTTACCGACAATTACTTCTTGATCAATCATGCCATTACATTTTAGCTCTCTGTTACTCGACAATATTGTACACGATATTAGAAAATATTTTTAGCTTTCTTCTTTCCCTTAATCATGTTAAATAACATGCGGTCCAACATATCAAACATATCAAGAAAGTATAACGGTGAATATAACAATAACAAGCTAACCAAGCCTTGCATCAGCATATATATACAAGTTCTTAACTGTCATTTTGTTGGGCCAATTGCAAGATTTACCAGAATATGCAAAGAAGTTGGGTCCTTAATAACTACAACATTTAATATTGGGTTTGGTGTATTCCTTCATCTTCAAGCTTCGTGGGACGGTTTTATATATACACATGATAAGATCATTCATTCAAGCTTCGTAGGACGACATTCATTCAAATCATGTCTCGGATACCGATATGTCGTGATTTGAATGGCTCAAGGTATGAAGTATCATGATTTAAATGAACGGTCGTAACATATGTACTTATAATACCATCCATTGAAACTTTTCTCCAAACTTCCTCAATATAACTTAATATATTCCCAATCTTGTTACCTTCACTTGTTGATTACTGCATTTATCTTGTAACAGTATATAAAACGAATTAAATAATTCAGTTACTGCTCTAATATTTAACAACTCAAAATAGCAATTACCTAGAGCCCGTTTGAATCTCATTTTATATAAGAATGTATTTTGAAATAGTATATTGATGAAAAATATGTGATTAACAAATAAAGAAAAATTTTGAATTTGCGCGTAATATTATTTTATTGAAGTATGTATGGTTAAAAAAAAAAAAATATTTTGAAAATAACGATGATCAAATAAGGACATTGATATTAGTGTTATACAATCCCCGGCATCATAGTTATAAAACCCGGTCCAGCCCGATCGATCGGACTGAAAAATCGGTGGCCTAGACCCTTGACCGGGCCACACAAATTAATTTGATAAAAATATACCCGACTCGGTCAAAATTTGATCGAGTTAATCGGCGATTTTTTGAAATCCTTTTACAAAGACTTTGGTTCTAAGGGAATTGAACCTTAGGTTACTCACCACTTGAACATAAAGTGTTTTAGTATTACTTGTATGCAATAACTTATATCTATATAATAAATTATTTATAGCTTTTATAAAAATATTCTTTTAAAAAATTTTGGTCAAACATTTTACTTTATTTTATAAACCTAAATAATTAGTGAAAAATAGATTAAAAGTTTTAATTTTGCCCATAAAAAAAAAAAATTATACTTTATTTTTATTTTTTGTAGGTTTTTATACAATGATTCGCCGGTTGATCACCAGGTCACCGGTTGAACCACTAACATTGACCCGTTGCATTGTTCGAATTTGTGTTCGGATTTAGTCTGACAACGGGCATGGATTGATTGGAGACTGCCAAATAAAAAGTATGAAAATGAGCTAGCAAGCCTACGCCCTACCATAGAACAGGGAATTATATAATAATTCATTTTATGATAGAGAAAGACACTTGCATCGTTTTGCTCGAAAGTTTAAAGGCTCCTCTCCACCATCCCACAAATATTGTTCTTTCATGCATGTATTCTCGTCACAAAAAACCTAAAAAACTTTATCCCTTTGACAAGATAAAATGATGGAAATTCACCTCAACGACAATGTCACGCTCTCTTAAGTTGAACTATAGATGGATTCAAGATCGAATTACAAGCGGACTAATATGTAGAAAAAAATAAATTTAAACATAAATTTTTTTTTACAAGAATTTTTTTTTTACACTAAAATAAATTAACGGGCATGGGACTGGACACCCAATTCCCCCTAAATCCGTCTATGTGTCGAACATGTAAAGTCTAACTATACTATTCATTCTTTTCTTCAAGTACAGATTTACCTAATATTTCCTACCTATATAGAAAATGTGAAGCTGATTAGCATAGTTTTTATGTGCAAAGAGAAGAAAGAGACGTGAGTTTATACACATATTGTAACCATATTCTCTCCTGCATAAGAGTGAAATCCTACGAGTGAAAGTAGCTCTTACATTCAAGGTGGATTACTGTAAGTCGTGTTTGTTATTTGCTTCACTTCTTTGTTTCGTGTCATTGCTCCTCTTCGTAGTATAGAATTAGGTATTTAATCGAAAAGATATATGCCCTTTTATTCTTTCTAGAGCTTTGAAGCAGAAAAGTAGCTAAAAATGCAATAGTTTTGAGCACTGGATCATATTATTTGATGCCCAATGTTGAGCCCCTATTCTTGTATTGAGAGAATTGGATGAAGCTGTTTTAAGGATTTTTTTAATGTAAAGACAGCACTAAACGACGTTGGCCGATCCATTATTTAGTGGGAAACAGCCAAACTTAGAATGAGAATTAGAACTAAAATATGAATTAATAATGGAGAATTAATATGTCCAGACAAATTGAAGTATTGAGTCATGCAACCTAGTCTCAGTATATCCCTAAGCACAGGAGAAGCACAAAGAATATTATAAACTTCAGCTGTCACTTCAAATGGACATAAAAACATGTGCAACAATCTTTAAATTCTTTACTATCTAGTTGTAACTTCAATAAAGAGTATCTGAATTTAGTAACAGCTGCAGAAAAATATCATGATTTCAATGTATAAAAGGTAAGATTACAGAGGGGACTCTAATATACAGGAGAACAGAGAGATTGGCTAACTATCCACAGATAAACATACCAATTCCTTTAAGGTATAGTTCAAAATGTCAATTCTTATGTCATGTGGAACAATACAAAGTCATGTAACAGCTTAATTCTTGCTCGGCTTAAACCTCTAATATGCCCGAAAGGGCGCAAAGAGAGAGAGAGAGTACAGAAGTGACATTGTAAGGCTAATAATTTGCTGATTATAGTAAGTACTTTCACTCTCAACATTTCCTGTTGGTGTACCACACTATGAATATAACTGCTCAAAAGTCATATGTCTATTTTGTCCTCTAATTATTTCAAAAAAGCATTATGAACTCATTCATTATTGCTAAATAAAGGGCAAAAGAGGCTACCATACTTTCCTATGCTACAACATTAACATAAAATTATAGACTACTAATCAGCAACCATATATCACTAATTTTTGGGAGACCGACATATTGAAATGATGATTGGGTATACCATCAGTTGAAATGGATAAAGCTATTCTAAAGACACAAATAAGGAAAGTTTACCTAATTTGTGCATGAAACTGTTGGCCACAAAGGAGACCTAAAAGAATTTACCTTTAACTTAAAAGTGAGAATGTCCCTTGCCCCTAATGAAAAAACTCCTGACCCTTTTCTGAACAATGATTATAAAGATTAGATCTTTACTCGTTCCTTCACAATACGAATTCGTGCAAGGTTTGGGATTTGTGAAACCTAAGGTTATACAATGACAGGACTTGGTTCTTCATGTGGAGCGTGCAAGTTCTTGAGAAGAAGGTGCACGAGCGAATGCATCTTTGCGCCTTACTTCTCTTATGACCATGCAGCAAGTCACTTTTCTGCTGTTCACAAGGTTTTTGGTGCGAGCAACGTCTCCAAACTATTGCTACACCTCCCTGTACAGAATCGAAGTGATGCTGCCATAACATTATCCTATGAAGCACTGGCAAGAATGCAGGACCCTATTTATGGTTGTGTTGCATATATTCTTGCACTGCAGAAATTGGTTCGTTGTTACACTTCTCTCTAGAAACCTCTTATTACATTGCAATAAAATCGAGGACTTCATACGTAAAAACTTACCATGCAGGTGGCCAACCTCGAGGAGGAGATAGAAATATTCGGAAATCAAATGGCTAATATTGGAGTTGATGCCCCTCAGTATGTAATGTCTCAAGAAACTAACATCCCAAATGACATTTTACAATTTTCCTCTGGGTATACTGTCGTAGACGATCATATTAACCAACAAAGTCTACAACTTCAACAACCTGGAAATCTATCAGCAAATCAAGCTTGTTCTAGCCAAATGAACATGCAGTTTCCCCAGGGAAATTTATTTGAGGATGAGATTTTCCAAGCATACTCCAATTCCAGTGTCTTTGACAGATTCTCCGAAGAACTAAACCAAGATATTTATCTGCAATCTCAATGGATGTGCAGCACCTTAAATTCAAGATGACTCTGAAACTGAATTTATTGTGCTTTCCTAGCAGGCACAGATATTGCACACGGAAATATTAAGTTGCGTTTTCGTCTCTTTTTTTCTTTGGCATGATAAGCTCCTAGTCTGCTTATTATATCTAAGTATATCAGGATGTTTTTCCTCCTCTTCCTGTGTAACTTTGAAGTTTTAGGCCACCATCCGAATTCAGACTTCAAATCAGGAATTCAATTTTAGCATCTAAGATTGCCTGGTCCAGAAATAGAGGCTCCCTACGGAATTTGGATCGGGGAATTCTACGGTTAAGGAATATAAAAGCTAAAGATGCAGAAACAACAGCACCTTTGGTTGAGATACCATTACATTGTCTAATTACACACATCTGAAAGAATAACCAATTTGGAACCAAACATCAAGACATTCAAGTGCTAAGTAGGAACCGCCACAAATCAATTTCTTGACAATATTAAGTCCACGTTGTCCAAGCAAAGAAAGTACAGTAATAAGTTTGACCACATCAGTTACACAACTTCTTTTTTGAACAGTGCTACACAACCTCGGTTGACACCTTGGATGACCGAACGCACACCTCGGGGGTTGGGCATTATTTTATTCACGCGGGTCGATTACTCGAGGTGTCAACCATTTTCGGTTAAAGTGGCTTTACTCTTGTTTTTATCTACCATGTTGGATCTAGCACTACATCTATTTCAAGGGCCGATGAAATTATATTTTTTGCAACCACATCAAGTCATTAGTTTTGATCCGCCCCTCCCTTTTTTGAACAGCTTCATTAGAGGATTACATTGCTCTTGTTAACAAGAGCTTCTATAGATATTTTTCAACAATATCAAGGGTGTATACATTTGAGACTTTTAATGATATTTTATGATTTAAAAAGTTAGTGTGTATTTAGCCGTTGTTTGGTACATATTTTGGGAGTAAGAATGCATTTTTACTGTTAATGTGATGTGGAATATATGGTTGAAAAAGAAGGATAAGTCATTGATATAATGGAAAATATTATTTTATTGAAGAATATGTAGTTGAAAATGAGTAGAAGAATGAGAATGCGAAAAATAATGTGGCTCAAATAGGGGTTTAATTGAGACTTTTAAAGACTCTAAAAGTGTATTTAATTGGGACTTCTATAGACTTTTTAATATCTGTAAAATTCTTTCCATTCTACCAACGAATTATCTAAAGTCCTGGAATATTCAACTTTTTAGAAATCTCAATAAGTTATGAGGTATTCAAACAATGACTTTTGAAGACTTCTCTACTTATTGGACTTCTAGAGATTTTTAGGTGAAAAATATAAATAACAAATCTTAAATAAAATATCTCATATACTCAAAGATTTGAAAGCAAAAAAGAAAAAAAGTCTTCTCTTAGCTTTTCAATTCAATTGTTGCAATCAATGTATGATTATTTTATATGTACATAATTATTTTTGAATTGAAATTATATGCAATTGTTTCAAAATATAGAATTCCATGTAATCGGTCTATTCTTTTTTTTTTTTTNTTTTTTTTTTTTTTTTTTTCTTTTTTGTTAAGAACAATTGTGTTCTTAGAATTTATGTTTTCATGAAAAAAATTTGTTGAAAAATAAAAAGAAGGATAAGTTATTGATGTGATGGAAAATATTATTTTATTGAAAAATATGTAGTTGAAAATGAGTAGAAGAATGAAAATGCGAAAAATAATGTGACTCAATTGAGACTTTTAAAGACACTAAAAAATTAAGTGTATTTAATTGGGACTTCTATAGACTTTTTAAAATCTATTAAAGTCCTGGAATATTCCACTTTTTAGAAATTTCAATAAGTTATGAGGTATTCAAACAGTGACTTTTGGAGACTTCTCTACTTATTGGACTTCTAGAGATTTTTTGGTGAAAAATATAAATAACAAATCTTAAATAAAATATCTCATATACTCTAAAAATTTGAAAGCAAAAAAGAAAAACAAAATGCCTTTTTTTCTTTTTTCTCATAGCTTTTCAATTCAATTGTTGCAATCAATTTATGATTATTTTATATGTACATAATTACTTTTGAATTGAAATTATATGCAATTGTTTCAAAGCATAGAATTCCATGTAATTGAACTATTCTTTTTCTTTTCTTTTCATTTTTGTTAAGAACAATTTGTGTTCTTAGAATTTATGTTTTCATGAAAAAAATTTGTCATGTTATTAGAAATTAATGTAAAAGTTTTTTTTTTTTTATTTTCCAAAATTGAATGACTTAGCCAAGACTAGTGACTTTACCAAAAAAAAAATTTGTGGCCATCATGGTTCTCAAAAATGTTAATTAGGTAGTATAGGATATCGTAATTTTTTAGGTATATAATGAATTTACAAGATAAATTTTTTTTAAAATTCTTTAAAAATCTTTAGTCAAATTCTAACATGGAAAACTTTCATTAATTCTTAACAAATACATAAAAGTCCCTTATAAAAGTCCATAAAATCCACAAAAGCCATCCACTTGAAAAAGTCTTATAAAGTCTTGAATACACCCCCTTAGTTGTCCTTTAATTTATTCTCAACAAGATGCCACCTTCATTTTTGGCATGTATCATGGTTTCTTAGTTTATTCATTCTACTAACTTCAAACATCCATCTTCAAGCCAGATGTATCTCGCATCAAAATGTTGAATCCACCTATCTGAAACATTAGGCTATATCAGGAGCACGGAAAATAATGGTACCTAAGTCATCAAGCCTCTGTAAATAATAAAAAAAAAAAACAGAATAAGAAAATATTCATTTTAATCAAACAGAATGTTAAATGAATATGGTCAATGGCAAGGACTAACCTCACGAACACCACTCCCGAGCATTTTGGAACATTCGCAACCAGGGGCTGGGGCCTTTCTTGTCCACATTCCAGTTCTTGGGATACCAAGGATACTGCCACATCAAGAAGCAACGCTCTGGATGAGGCATCATGGCAAGATGCCTGCCGTCTGGAGAACAAATTGCTGCCACACCTAAGGGAGAACCATTAAGATTGAAAGGATAGACTTCTGTTGGATTCCCATCATCATCACTATATTTCACGGGGGCCAAATTTGATTTTAGAATACTATCAAAAACACCATCATTGGGAAAATATGCTCTTCCCTCACCATGGGCAGCCCACACACCCAATGTGCTACCCTCCATTCCTTTGAACATTATAGCTGGCGAGTCTTCAATTTTCACACTTGTGAAGCGGCATTCAAACCGTCCGGATTCATTGTGTATGAACCTTGGTTGGGATGGATCGCCATTGTCCCCAAGAACGCCTCCAACTTTGGGGCCTGGAACCCACCCCAAGAGAGCCATCAGCTGACAACCATTGCAAACCCCTAAACTGAAAGTGTCTGGACGCTCATAAAATTCTTGAAATTGACTCAAAAGAGGTTTATTAAATCGGATTGAAGCTGCCCAACCCTTTCCAGAATCAAGCACATCAGCGTAACTAAATCCTCCAACAAAGACAATTCCACGGAATTCATGCAATGAGATTGCTCCACTAAGAAGGTCAGACATTGCGATATCCCATGTTTCAAAACCAGCAGCATAAAAAGCAGCAGCCATTTCTCTGTCCCCATCGCTGCCTTCCTCGCGAATGACTGCTACCTTCGGTTTTGAAATGGCTGTCATATATATCTCATCTGTATATGTTGGAGTGAAGGATAACTCCCATGAAGGCGCATGGCGACTACTCAATCCTTCTTTTTCAAGTGCAACGCAAGATGCCAATCTTTGTAATTTCTCCAGATGAAAGCTGGTGTCTTCCCACATATCCCTGAGAAGAGATGTCTCCTCCTTCAAATGAGTGACGCCATCAACCTTTAATTCAACCAACGGGGAGGCAGTAACTTCACCAATAATCTCAGCAGAAATTTCAACATCCAAAAGCTTTGTCATTACCATATCTATATTGTTTTTGCTGATCTCAAGGACAAGGCCAAGCTCCTCTGCAAAGAGTGTTTGGAAGACGCTGTGACTATCATGTGAAGTCAAGTTCAAGTGAATACCGCAGTTCCCTGCAAATGCCATCTCCAGGATACTGACAACCAATCCTCCATCACTAATATCATGACCAGCTGATATTAGCTCCTCTTCATTAAGATTTTGAACCCCATTGAAAACTCGTTTGAGGTAAGAAACATCATCAAGATCAGGGCACTCATCCCCAACTTGATCAAACACCTGAGCGAGAGCAGATCCGCCCAGGCGCCGCTTCCCTTTGGCTAAATCAATGTGAAGGAGAATACCATCATCACCAAGCTTCAAATCTGGGGTTACGGTTTTAGTTATATCAGGACAAGTGACATAGGTACTGATTACGAGATTCCCTGGAGACTTGACAACTTCCCCAGATGCATGTGCCGCCATAGAAAGACTGTCCTTTCCCCCATCAATAGCAATGCCAAGTTCAATCATAGCTTCTGAGAGAGCTATGGCAGCATCGTACATGGCAGCCCCTTCCCCATCCAGTTTGGCAGCATACATCCAATTTCCACTAGTCTTGACATCAGAAAGAGAAGTGACCCTAGCCCACACAAGATTAGTTAGAGCTTCCCCCACAGCTAACCGTGCCATAGCTTTTGGATCCAAAAGGCCTTTGATTGGCTGCTCTCCAATTGAGCATGCACCTCCACTGAAGTGAGTAAAACTTTGAGCAATTACAGCAACATCAGAAAGTGTAATTTGCAAGGGACCTACTGTTTGCTGCTGTGCCACCAAACCTGTTACACATCTATCGACTTTCGTAGTCAAGAACCTTTTAGATGCAACGGAAGGAAGTCTCAGAACTCTTTTCAAACAATCCATAACGATAATCCCAGGGGGAATATCAAGTGGCTCTCTAGCATTCAATGTGCGATGGAATTCAAATGTTTTCTGAGGCATGTCTCCAAGCACCTTTTCAAGTTCAAGATCCACAGCAGATGGTGGCAGAGGTTGTCCACTTGAGATGCAACTTTCTATAGCCAAACTATCAATTAACATAATCCGCCCTTCACCACTAATTGATCCAATAACAGCCATGGAGACTCTCTCTCTTTCACAAATTGACTGCAACAGGCTGCGGCTTTCAGGCTTTACCAAAATAGCATCTTGTTCCTGGTATTCAGCACCCCATATCTCCAAGACTGACATTGTGTGATCACCAACTACAATTGCCCTTATATCTATAGTAGCACCCTCTGGGTATATTATTTCCTTGACGACATTGCAGTTTCCACCAGCACCCTGATCATGAATGCTAATAATAGGATTGTTTTCCCCCATTTCTACACAAGCCCGAACAACTCGATACAATTTCTGTGCCATCTCTGCATCACCACGCTGTACTGCATTAAAATCAAGCTCAGCATCATTTTGGCCACTAACCATGCTTGAGGCAGCACCACCCCCCATCCCAATACGATATGCCGGGCCTCCAATCTTTACAACTAACATTCCAATTTCAGGATCTCCCTTTGATATGTGATTGTGATCAATCTGACCAATACCTGCACTGAACATGATTGGTTTCAACCATTCTCGTCTTTCTCCACTTGGAAGTCTCATTCCAAAAGTCCTTGTATAACCCTGAATTAAAGGCTCCCCAAATTTGTTGCCATAGTCTGATGCACCATTGCTAGCATCAACGAGAATCTGCAGTGGGGAAGCCAAGTTTGTTGGATATGTGAATGACAGATCCTCCCATGGAGCATATGAACCTTCAATATGAAGATTTCCAACACAATAACCAGCTGTAGAAGCAACAACAAACGAACCCCTTCCAGTCGCATGTGTGTCTCTGATCCGGCCACCAGCACCTGTCTCTGCACCAGGAAATGGAGCCACTGCACATGGGAAATTGTGGGTCTCGGCAGTAAACAATATATCAAGGTCACAAGGACTCATCTCCAATGAGCATGCTGAACCAGGTTGAATTGGTCGCAACTGATTCACAAGAAACCCTTTGATTGCACTGGAGTTGTCCTTAAAGCCAATAACGGAATTGTTTGGGTTTGCTTGCAAAGTGCTTTTAACAATTTGCATAAGAGTCCTACTTACCGGCTCACCATCTACAACAATCTTCCCCGTAAAAAACCAGTGCCGGCTGTGCTCACTATTAGACTGTGCAATATCAAATAACTCGACATTTGTAGGATTCCTTTTGATATCATCCCTGAAAAGCTTTGTGTAGTATTGCAAATCTTGTTCATCGAAGGCTAAGCCCATTTTCTCATTTATTTCCTCCAATGCCTTCCTGCCCCTCTGTATAACCTGTATATACTGGACCTCCTCTGGGACTGCACTTGTCTCAAAAGATGTGAGCTTCTGAGTGTAGACGAACTCTGTCATCCTATCATGAATCATCGCAGAAAACTCGCTAATCTGACTGTCTAACAGTGATGCACTGTCAGCATTAACATACAACAAGTACCTTCTTGATCGTTCCAATCTATTTATTTCTGTCAACCCACATGCTCGGCAAATTGATACTGCATTGGTAGACCAGGCGGTGGTGAAAGATAGACGAGGACCAACTTCTACTACAATGGTATTTAAGCTTTCTATCATCTCCTTGTCAAGAAAACTTTCAACCCCCAGATTGTCCGGTTCATAAGTTTCTCCCAAAAGCCACTTAAGCACTAAAAGCTTCTCATCTGAAAGATCTCCATCTACACCAATATTGAAGCACTGTTCAGTTTTCAAGCCAATTATTTGGCTTGAGACTTTGGTCTGTACCAATTTGAGAAGTTCAGCTGTTGCACTTTCCTGAATAAATGGAATACGGTATAAATGTACAACCTTCGCAATATCCCTCTTAACCTTGGCAGGTCTCTCACTAACAGAACTGCTTGCATCCCTCGAGACAACTGCTCTCACCTTGATTGGAAGGCCACCTGTATAAGAAATTTTTGCAGGGCTTTGTCTTCGTAAGTTACCCCAAAGCAATCGGTTCGTCTGCCTTGAAGAAAATCTAGGAAAAACTAGTTGTTGCCTGTGAGAACCCTGTAGTTACCAAAAAAAAAAAAAAAACAAAACCACGTTCAGTAATTACTATCATAATTCACGCAAAATTCCAGGCTAACCAAAGCAAATTATATTAGAAGATCGGTAAAAAAAAAAAAAAAAGCATACTTGTAAGAACTCTGCAGCTGTGATTCCCCAAGCAGCAGCCATAGCTCTGTCTGCAACTCCAGAAGTCTGCAATAACCAATAGCAACAAATTAAAAAATCAAACATCGACCTATACCACCAATAAATGTGTCAAAAAAATAAATCCAATAACTCACAGGTGATTAATAAATATGAATATGATAAACCCATATTAATTTACTCAAATCATTTAAATGTCAAAAAGAATCCAATAACTTACACGTAGAAGATGCGAGTGCACGGATTTTTTGAACTCCAGGAGGAGGTTTAGGAGGAGACTAGTCTGGAACAAAACCCTTACTGAGATTTTATGTTTTCTTTTTGGAAAATGCTAACATGTTGGCCCCTATGCGGCGTCGAATAGGGAGCCGCCATGTGTACGTCACCTCCAATAGGGAGTCGTCACGTGGACATTATGAATATCATTATGGTGTCCATTGTGTACCTACAGCACATCACTTTCTTTTTTTTTTCCTCAGATATTTGACTTTTCAACCATTTTTTTATATATATATTTTCTAAATTTTTTGAGACTACTAAACAAAATATGGTTATTGACTTATTGTTATAAAATTATAAGATAGTAACTTTCATTTCGAATCTTATAAATACATTTCTCAATAAAATATACAAATCCTTTTATAACTTGAAATTTGTTTATAAACAGATAAAATGAGCGAATAAGTTAGTGATAATTATGGATTTCTAAAAATATATAAATAAAAATGATCTGAGTGGTCATAAATATTTTATAAACTATTATTAAATATAGGATTAATCATGTATCTACAATTTTATTTCAAATTGGATTTTAAAATTATTATTATATATTAAGCCCCCGTTTGTTTTCGGATTAAAATCAGATTTTAATATAAGTTAAAATCATACAATCAATATTAACCACATCTTTCAGGAATCCCACAACTTTTCACCCACATATTTCAAAAATTTCTATCACAATCTACTAAAAATCTAATTTTAATCCCCACCAAACACTTACTAAATATATCACCTACTAAAGTTATTATTTTGATGGCTTGTGTGTTGGATTGTAACTTGTGACTATAATGAAAGATTATGACTAACATGTTGAAGTTTAAATATTTAAGACTAGAGAGCTACTAAGGCAATAGTTTGAAGACCGGATATGAAATTTTCCCAAAAGAGTATTTCAATAATGGGCTGGATTCTTAGCGAGAGAGGTTTAGATTGGGCCTTCTAAATATGGCCTCGGAGTTCTTTCCAGTCCATTTGAGAAATCACACTTCATTGGACAAGTAAAGAGTTCATTCCACTTATGGTCACTAAAGTTGTACCAAAATTTCAAATTGATCCTTAAAGATAACTTTTTGCCAATCTATTAATAAATTTAACCAATAATTTCAATATGATCACCTTATTAGAGAGATCAAATGTACAAGGAAAATGCTTGTTGTATGTTATCATTTACATAACTTTTTATAGATTGATGAAGTGTCAAAAAAAGTTCTTTTTTTTTTTTAATTTAGTAGATAATATTTTGATCCAATCAAATCTCATCACATCATCTGTTGATAAACAAATCGGTATTGTGATGTATATGTAGCACGAATTGAATGTTTAAGTGATCGAAGTCAATGGCTCGAAAGAGACATTTTATCAAGGCCTTGTATGATTTTAAATTTTCCTCAAATTTATTTCAATCATATATTTTTTAATAAAAAATAATTTGTACATGAATTCATAAATTTTAACTACATATTCTCTTTTACTTATCAAAAAAAAAAAAAAACAAATGCTCAGTCTAAAATAGAAATAGATGGTCTGAAACACAATGATGTCCTCTTTTTTCTTGCAATTGTGCATCAAACCAATTAATTGTGCATCATATTTTTCAATATTTAATTGCTTACACAGTTCACAATAATGTCCCTGAGAGAGGGACCATATTGAAGCGCTTGTCAATTACTAAATTGGTATAAAAAAAATTGAATGATGTCATTGAAATTCCACCACAACTCATGGGACCAAATGTGGAATTAAGTCGATGAACTATTGAGGGTGGACTCTCTGCCTAAGTCTAAAATGGATCAAATTATTCGATTACATTTTGGACTGTTATATTGTATCAATTGTTCTTCCTAAATTCACTAGAGTTAAATGTTTCATTGACTATCGAAATTTACACCTTGTCGCGATTTAATCACCGAAGTTTCAAAATAGTCCGATTAGCCACTGAACTTTACTTCATTACCGTTCATCACTCATCGTCTGAAATCTGTTAGTAGACATGCTGACTTGTCGGACGGAAGTTGAGCTGGCTGGTTAATTGTATCCAAATGTTAAATGTTCGCGCACTAAGCGCCAAATCAACTAGACAAATAAGCCTTTATGAAAATTTAAACCCTGAAAAGCGTCTCTCTCCACTTGAATCAAAATCCCCAAATCCCTTGAAATCCAGAAATTCCCCAAAATCAATTAATCTCGAAGCTCCACTCCATAATCCCAAAATTCCAAAGATCATCTGTCATAAGCTTCACGCAACCTAGTTTCTCTTCAATGGACAGCCAATTCTTTATTTCCTTCTCAAAATTCTATTTCCTGTTGTCCTTCTTCTTATTCCTGGTAGCTAATCATTACAAAAATTCCGAAGCTCAAAATTTGCCACCAGAGCCATTGCCAACGACTCAAAATTTTACGCCTGCTCATAGGTTCCCTACCACACCATGTATTCAAAAACCTAGCAGAGAAATATGGCCCGCTAATGCACATAAAGCTTGGAGAAGTGTCAGCAATCGTGGTTTCATCTCCTCGTATAGCAAAAAAAATCATGAAAACAAATGATGTCGCGTTTAAGATATTGATAGCTAAAATTTTGTCATACAACTGTTCAGACATTGCAGGCGGCTCCATACGGTGAATACTGGAGTCAGATGCGTAAATTATGCATTTCTGAATTCCTGTGCAGTAAAAAAGTTCGATCATTTCATACTCTCTATGGAAAACGAAGTTTCCAAGCTGATTCTGCCCATTATGTCCTTAGCAGGGCTACCAATAAATCTAATTTTGGCCATGGAAGGTGGCATAATTTGCATGGCAACAGTGGGGGACCAGAATTCTACAATAATGACTATAAATGAAGATGTATCAATTGCAGGACTTTTCAATGTCGCGGATATTTTTCCATCAACGAAGTTTCTCTATTTTCTTTATGGGTCTGAAAGAAAATTGAATAAGATGCATAGAAGGATCGATGCAATTTTGGAAGACATTATCCATCATCACGAAGAGAACGAAGGGCAAAGTAAAAAGTTCATTTGGGGAATTTCTGGATTTCAAGGGATTTGGGGGTTCAATCATGCTACATGAACATCAAGATCAACATAAAGTTTGACATAATGTTACATAACATTTTATCATTGGACAGTTTAAAATGCAGTCAGTGTTTCCTTCCAATCATCCACTGCCACATGCAATTATTTCAATCTTTCTATCAAATCCTTCTGACAACGTAGTTTTATCGTTTGGAGGTTTTAAATCAATTGGGAAGAGAAGCATTTGAGGGGTTAAATCATCATAAAGGCATGTTTGGCTAGCTGATTTGGCTAAAATTTAATATTTGGAGACAATTACTGATTTGAGATGATTTTTAGCATTTTTAGACTCGATAATTGTGCTTTGTGAATGGGAGACTAAACCAATATTAAATGAAGTAATTCAATAAAGGTGTGCTAACTGGTGGTTGGACAAAAGGAATTGGTCCTAGACGAAGTTGAACGAACAGGTAAGATTCATTTTGACGTACCTAGATGTTTGGAATGAGATAAAAATTGAGTTAGTTGATCTATTAATGCTACAAAATATTTTCAATTTTAAACTGTTCCGATCTCACTATTAATTTTGTGAATTTGGTTGTTCAAATGATCTTTCTTTTTATTACTAAATCAATTAGTGATGAGTGGACCACATGACTGGGAAGGACAACCCCCCACCCAAACAAACACACATTAATAAGTAAATACTAATAAATTAAGATGCACTTGGGTTTTTTATTGTGAATCTTTTAGGGATTTGGAAAGGAGAATTGTTGAAGCTGAAATGGAATTAACACTGGCGAAGAGTCAATGTTACCTTAAGAGCCAAGTGCAGCATACTGGTTCCTCTTCTGATAAAAAACTGCTTCTTGTTCTCAGAGTTTACAGTGGTTTTGGGAGTCGGTTTCGGCGCAATATTTTCAGAGGGTCCACGACATCAAAAGTCAGTGTAATCCTGATTTCTGCATGTGATCCTTAGGTTGATATAGTGTTTTTAAGCTGATACTGTATTGATTATTATTGTGTCCATACACCTTAATATATTAGATTTGTTCTTTGATAAAATTGCATGTGGTCCTAGTTTTCAGCTCTATCTTTGCACTGTACAAAGACCTGATATAATATTCTCCATAGATGGATCTGATACTTGTTGCATTTTATGAACCTTATTATTCTTAGTTTTCCCGGTTTTGTTGTCATTGAAGTCTATTTTAACATATACGTCCAACCCACACCAGCATTAGTAAATTTGAACAATTTTAAATGTTACTATCTGTTACCTAGTTCATTGCCAGGGAAATGGAGTGAACTCCACAACTATGCTCACTTACTGCTTAACACCTTAGAATGCTAGCCCTGTCTATCTTAATGTGTATGCTCCCACCCACCCACTCACTCAATAGAAGAAAGGAAACAAGGAAAACCAAATCTAGTGCAAATCCCAGTTTAAAATGAGTTATATAGACTGATTTTTATTTTTATTTCTCTTTTCTCATAGGTTTACTTTTAATTGTAAAGAAAAACTAATGCGGCTTTGATGTGCAGTTTGTCTACCAAATAAATATGCCTTCAATGTGGAGACTGCTTGCACATATATCTTTAGATGTGATTGAAGTTATAATATTGTGAACCTGTATTTACTATTGATGAGCGTGAACTTCATCGTGCTTTCGGAGCTCGAAGAAAGAGGGATCATTGTACAATTTGTGATTGGTCGAAGGTTTTCTCTTACACTTAAAAATTGTGCTTCCTAATTAAGATTATTTTACACATTTTTTTCCTCGTCACTTTATCTTCTGCACTACTATATCCTTTTTTAGCCCCATTTTTGTTGAAATGAGTTTTTAATAGTGAATTTTCGAAAAAAATGTGGTTAAAAAGTTAAATTTTACTGAATACAGAGGTTGTAGACAAGTTGGCGAAGATTGTATGGTGTATGCCTACAGAACTATAGCGTTATGGAGTTCTTACTTTTGGTGTATAATTAAGGCTCTAAATGGATATGATATGGACCAGATCAACACATATCCGATCCCATCAGATAAAAATAATTTATGATCTGATTTGATCTAATATTCCAACGAATATTTGATAGTTAAATCCATATCTGATTTGCCAATATATCGGATATTTGATTCAATAATCTGATCTAAAATGTTTTACACATTCCTTTTTTTTATTGGAAAAGGGGTATTCTCAATTTGAATACAAAATTTATTATAATTTATATTAATTTTATATGAAATTTGATAAGTTTGATATTCTTCATTAAAATTTATAAAGTATAATACAAGTTTCAAAATGAAAATAAATTATGTGTAATAAATTATGCGGTAATATATAATATATTATCTTATTATAATAAATCAGATCGGTTGTTATTGGATCGGATTGACATATATCCATATTTGCTTTATTTAGTTAACGGATTATTAGATTCAAATTTGGACCATGATTGATTATCGGATTGAGATCTTAAATTCATCTTCCATTAATTTAATCGGATTCGAATCAAAATTCAATCAATTGACATTCCTATGTACAATTCTTAGCATTTTTCTCAAACGGACATTTCTTAGTCCTTCTCTGTGTGCAAGCTAGTGCAACGCATTTGGGGGTGTAAATAGCGTTGAAAATATTGTTCAAAAGTTAATAAAATGGGTTGTGGAATAAAAAAGGGATTTTCTGGCCAAAATGATGAACTACGCGACCGCATAGTTCAATATGACATGTGGTCGCATAGCCACATACCAGAATTGAAAGGCCCCATGACTGCATTAACTATGCGGTCGCATAGGTTTGGTCTATGCGACCGCATAGAGAAAAAATATAGCCGTTTATGGCCATTGAAATTTGAATTTTGGTGGTTTTTCATCTGATTTTGGCATCATTTCGTGGAAGATATTGAGGCTTATATATAGGTGATTAATATTCAAAAGTAAGATGATGAATATCACTTTTGAAAACATATTTATTCCACACATCATTGAAATCAAAAATTTCTTTCATACATATTCAAAATTTTCATTTTTTGTGTTATTCAAGTTTTAGAGGATTTTCACTAGTGTTTAAGTGTTAAATCCTTTATAAGACTTGATTAATCTTGCAAACAATTTGCCATGATCCCTTTAAGCATCATTTTCAATCCGAGAGAGAGCAAATATAGTTTGGGACAATAGTTTCGTGTTCGGACCTTCTTTTTCATCTTCTCATTGATCTTCTTTTCGTTTTTCTCCAATTTTCTGATTTTTTGTTCTTTGCTTTCATCTCCATACTTCTTTGTGCACCTTATATTTTCCAACAAATAGGGCATCACCGTTGTTTACTTTGAGTCCTGGAATGCCTAAGTTACTCCTGGCATGTCCATAGCCACATCCTGGACGAATTAGGGCCAACCTAATAATATTTTAATATTCTTTTTTGAAAGAAAATATAGGCCATCGTCCTAAGAGCCTCGCCATGCCTAGCCCAGCTGTAGGGCTGTCCAAACCCGGATGCTCCTAGGTGCATTTTAATCTTATATTTCTGAAGACCGAGATGATGGCGAGTATATGATCTTGGCCGTGTTTAGCTTTTGAGGTTACATGCCCTCTAATTTTTTTAACTAAAGAGAGGGCAGGATTCCAATTGAGTCCGAACAATGCATACTTTGGCTCTTGAGACTCTGTAATTGTAAGTATTATTCTTTATTTTTCTGAAAAATGATTTAAAATAAATTGAAACGACCTGGAGCTCTTCGATTTATCTACCTGGAGCTCCCAGAAATAATCACTCACTCTTGTATAAGTAATAACCAAAATGGTTAACTCATTAGTAGGCAATGGAGAAGAGAATTGATTTGTACATTTTCCTTATTCATCTCGATTGAGAAAATCGTGGATAGATATGGCATGGAGAAGCAGAGTATGAACTATCAGTTCATATTCATGTACTGATGTAAAGAGCTTAAATATTTCTGCTGCAAAGCATTTGAATTGACATGATTATGAACTAAATCCCAAGATGATGTTTTATGTTCATTTATCTGAAGAAAATGGTTCGAATTCATGGATAGATAAATCTCCAGCATGTTATCCACAACATCTAGATGGCTGCAAATTTAACAAAGACAGAATCGATCACAATTAAAATAAATTTACTACTTTAAATAGAACAAAGAACACATTTTTTTACATAGCATTCAGAATTTACCATTTACATGTATTAGTTAAAATGTTGACAACCTTTCGAGAATTAAAATACTTGTACAAAGTGTACGCTTTGATTGGCAACCCCTATATGTCTAAAATTTGACAGTTGATTAGAAAATGTGTTGTCAAGATTATCTGTCAACTCACATGGATGTAAACTAATGTGTCAACATTTACGTACATGTAGCATGATCTAAATGCATACACACTCTTTTCCAAATTATAGGAGATTAAGATGCTACTACGGCAACACTGAATTCATTTGGCTGGTTCATGCCTAACAAATTGGCGACGACTAAATCAACATCCTCTAGACCGACGCCAGTGAACAAAGGATTGGTCGAACTCCTTACAGAAACATCTTCTCCACCAGCTTGAACTCCTTGAAAGTTATTTTGAACCCGCACATTAGGGCCACTTCTGCACTTGCCCATACATTTGCAGCCAGAAAATCCAACTTCAATCCCTACTATCTTCTGAAATTCCTCTAATAATGCTGCAGTGACTGGTTTCTTGCATTTTCCACCCATGAACACCTGGATTTTCATTGTAGAGTCTAACCAAGCTAACATTACTCGTGTCTTTACATAAGTTATCTATTCTAGAACAACTTTCTTGAACCGAATTGAATGATCCACAAGATTCAATGCCCCTCCCAACGTCAATTTTCTCTGTTATTGTGCTCAGAACGGCTGGCCTGGACTCTGAAATGCTCTGTTGTAACTTAATCGTCGTCCCCATTTGGGTGGACATGCTAAGAGGTTTTGATGCTACTTCTTCATCCACTGGTTGCAAAGCATTTGGATTTCCGATTGCCTGTGCACATTTAAGGCTGTTCATGTCAACTGCCTCTCCACATTCACTTTCACTTGATTTGGAAGAACTTGAAGACATTTCACATTCGAGCCAAATTTGCATCCACTCAGCTTTTGGTTTAGCCTTTTCTTCTTCAATTCCTTCTCCTCTGCCCTTTGTTTCTCCAGTTGTTCCATCAATAACTGAGCCACTTCCTTAACCCAGTAATGTCAACACAGTGCTCCAAAAATTATCCCATGGATATCAAAAAATTAAATAAAAAATTACAACAGCCTATAATCAATCTGAACAACTTACCCTTGTTTGAAATCCATTTTTTCCATCAAAATGCACTCCTGAAGAGTGATTTGACCACATTTCAATCACACATTTGTCAATAAAATAATATTATACCAAAATTGTCTAAACTGTTACATGAGATTAATTATAATTAGTTATGATGATTTATTGACTTAATGAGATGTTAATTTTGTTTGCTAGGTAAAATTCGAGGCAAATTGGTGGAATTTGAAGAAATAAACAAAAAGGGGCAAAAACGAAAGAAATTCAAAGTTTGGGGACCAAAGTACAAACATCCAAAGTTGATTCGGACCACAAAAGGATAATTGAAGGCTGTTAGGAGTCAATTGGATGCAATTGGAAATCAAATAAGTAAAATATAGTCAAAATATTCTTAGAAATCAATTTGGAGTCGAAAAAATTATCCTCTGAATTTTAAGACTTAACTTGAGACCCATTTTTCGGATAGAAAGCTACTTTGCGAAATATAATATTTGTCTACAACATAAACATAGTACATCGCCATTACAGAGAAATGTGAGGAGGCTTTAAGGGGATTGATCGGTGAAATTAGTGAAGACTCGTAGATTTCTGCAGTGTACTGTTATAGTCATAGTGCTATTTTTCTAACTAAGGATCATATATTTCATGAGAAGACTAACCACATTGATGTGAAGTATCATTTTGTGCGTAAAGTAATTGTAGTGAATAAAGTTGATACCAAAGATAGTCTTGCTGATATATTGATAAAATAACTTCTTATTGCTAAGTTTGAGTATTGCTTGAATTTAATTGGTGTTTATCATTGATTTAACCTATTGGTACTTGTTTGGAAGAGATGGAGTGATGTTTACTTTGGAGATGTGTTTTGAAATTCTTTGTATTGAAATTTGGTTCAAGGTAAAGATTTGTTGTATTTTGATCCAAATTTTAGTGGGTAATGAAGTTTTGGTTTAAGTGGTCTTGAAAAGATCAAATTATGCATCGAGGAGAAAAGTCGTCGCATTTTCACTAGCTTACAGCTCGAGCAACACCTGTAAGTTTTCTNAATTCTAATGGGTATCGGAGTTTTGGTTGAAGTGGTCTTGAAGAGATAAAATTATGGACCAGGAAGAAAAGTCAAGGTAATTTCGCCCGCGGCATCGTAAAATTTCTTACTGAGACTTGGCGCCCGCCTGACGTTGGCTTATGCCTAGCACTCGAGCAACGTGTTTATCATGCCCAAGCTCGTTTCGCATTTTAACGTGTTTCCTGGACTCCCATTCATCTACAACTTGAATTTTAGGGTTCATATATATATTCTCCACAACTTGTATTGAGATTATAACATTCATACATCTTAAGAACTTTTAGATTTTAATTGAGAGTATTGAGATCTTGTTATAAACACAATTACTATTGATTATAATAAAATTCTCATGCTCTGTCTATAGTTTTTCCCATGTCAATTTTTTACATAAATCTTTGTATTCTTATTTATTTTATTATTGTCATTATCTTCAATTCATGAAAAAAGATAAAAGACTAAAAGTGAAAATCATGAAGAACTCAGGCTGAATCAAGAGGAGAAAACATGGACCAAAATAGACCGAAGGCGAACTTCCCGTAATTGGAAAATTCAATTCTTCTTGGTTGTCCAATCGCATGATATTAGACTATGCGATCGTATGACACGTTTTTTGATAGAAAAAAGTTATTCCCTTTTATATCCCAACTTCTTTTTGGTTATCACTTAGGACATAATTGTTTGAACTAATTCTTACTCTAATACATACACACATCTATCCAACAATTAGGGGGTTATACAAGCCAAGGTTGCTATAGGGTTTCAAATTCCTAATTTTTCAAATGAGAGAGCTAAAGAGGAAGTTTTTCATCCATTCCAAATATTCTTTCAAAGTTTCATAGAAATTTATTACAAAACATATATCACTTTCATACATCAATTACTTGAATTGTGCAAGAAGAAGATGACCAACAAGGTTGATCAAGAGGTCATTGAAGAGATTCAAGATTGTTTTTCATCTTCTTTCAAATTTTCATACCGGTTGATATTGTATCAATTTTTTTGCCTTTTTGTAATTAATTTGATGTTTGACTAATTGTAGAGATGCTACAATAACGTTGAACCCTACTTTTGAAGTTTTGATATTTAGTTTTGGACTTTAACATTAAAGCGTGTGCTTGGTTTTAAATGATTATTAGGAACCTAATGCTTTTTAATTAATTGATCACTAATTAAATTGTCTTACGATTTCTATTGACACCGAAGATAATGAATAAGTCTTTGGTACATAGTAACATTCCTTGTAAGGTTCAATATAAGATAAAGATATACCGTTATATTTTTCATGATCATTTTTATGCTCTTGTAATTTAATGTATCTTTGCATATTCGCATATTTCATAGAGATATAAAAAAGTCACATGTGATAATAATTTTAATTCTACTCGAAAAAGATTGTTAAACGAATTAGTAACATTTATCTTCGTATCCGAATATTTATTGTCTAAATCTTGAATTTATATTAAAATGGAAAAATGAACCGTTCAACTAATCTAACTATTCAATTAAAGTAGATGCTAAATGAAAATTAGATTAAATATTTAATCCTCGTGGGAGCAATAATTTACTTACATTTTATTACTTGACTACGGTTACCTCACATTTGCAGGATTATAACAATCAAGTTTTTAGTGTCGTTTTTGAGAACTAAGCTATTTAATTAGTTTTTAGTAATTCTAACTTTAATTTGAATTTCTTTTTTTCTCTCGTTTTATTTTTTGCAACCAATCTACTTATTTTTCTTGATTTCATTAACATGAACGAAGTGAAACAAAAGATCGAAAGCAAATAGAGATGTGAGATCCCGAATTTTTTATTTACACTTTATTATTTGTCTAAGATATCATTCACAATCAAAGTTTTAGCTATCAAATAAAATTAGATGCCATTCTCATATTTATTTACTAGTATGAAAAGAAACATCTTTAAACAAATATTTCCACAACTCCCTCGCACAAATTAACCTATCAATAGACAAAACCTAATCCTCGAACAAGTGGTATGACATCTTGACTTGACCCATTTGATAAGTGGAGCATAATCGAACACTGTTTAAGAAGAAAATTTTCTAAATTCTTGTACATTTGCCTTATGCCAAAGTGCATTTTGAAAAGTGAAGGTAAACATAATTAGAGAAGTAACTAAGTTCATTAATGTGGTCTAAATTCCGCACGAAAATCATTAGTTTCCTCGAGAATCAATTATAAGCTTTTTTCTTCAGAGGGCGAATAACATTTTTCACCATCTTTCATTTTCCGTGGATGGGATCAGTGAGAAAATAAATTAATCTAAGATTTTTCCAAGAACAACAACAATTATATTTGAGCTTAATTAAAGAAAATTGTAACTAATTTTGAAAGAAAAAGTTTATTAAGCATAAGCTGACATAGCATGCGAGAAAAATCATCGACAAAGCTTGTTTTAAGATCCCCTAATTAAATCAAAACACAGAATATTTATCGATTTCCTCATACAACCAATTAAAACATACTCATATTGTTCATTCCGTAACATTATTGCAAATGCTTGTTTAATAAAACTTTTGTTACAATATTAAGATGTTTTAATTGGTCAAATTTCATTTTTAACCATACATTACATGGAACTCGTAACTTTTTTTTATTGTTCAACCATATATTTCATCAATTTTTATCAAAATCTGAAAAAAAAAAAATTATACCAAAAGATTTGTCAAACAACCCCTAAATATTTGTGGAAGATGCCTCCCAATATGATATACAGGTGACTACTAGTATTACCACTACCTAAGTCGTCTAAAATTACTTAATTATTGGGAGGAATAGCCCAGGTCTTAAAGCAAAACTTCCATAACAAATCACATGAAATTTTCCAAATAAAACCAAGTTGCAAGAAGGACACTAAACTCAGGAATCTTCAAAGGATTATAATGCTGAGGAGGCATGCCACTGAAATCAGAGACTAATGGCATGTCTGGACAAAATCAATGAAAAAATTCACATCAATGGACAAGATCAATGAAGTAACGCATGTGAAAAGATTTGTTTACAGTAAAATCCAATCCCACCACCAAACATGCCCTAAATTATTAACTTTTCAACCAATTTTCTGTTCAAACAATGAATTCGCAGAAAATACTGATGAATCAGCATTAAATCTGAATCATCCAGCTTGTATCCCAAACGTCATAAAATATGCGAAGTTCATAATTCTAAAGGAAGGTAAAATCAAAGAATTACGTACCAATTGAGAAAGATTTCCCGTTGTTCTTCGAACTGATTTCGATAGTCTTATAGTTGGATTATTTGTAGTCATAAAACATGAAGACCGGTCGAACCGGAAGTTATTTACAAGGATACAAAATCGTCAAGAAAGCCCTTCCGATTCCTATGCCTTACAAAGATAGGTTCAAGAAGAGCCAGTCCTCTTCCATATACAGTATGGTGACTTTGTCCCTACTTCTAAAGCTTGCCACCCTTAACTATTAGTAATGTTCTAAACACCTTTCACCATATTCCTTTGATTTTGCATCCCAGTCCTGAGTTCCGGATCAGCTCTAAGACTTGTTACTTTCAATCCTTCAGTTTATGACTGGACAACATGGATAATTATAAAGAGCAAGATCTGACCTTCTCCTCTTCTGCAATTGTGTCCAGTCATACTCGATACCACCC
>CAIGRB010002956.1:19322-31639 GCA_903798255.1 Fraxinus quadrangulata | reverse complement strand
AGGCGCCGTCCAAAAGCCATAATGCGGCATTTGACCATTGGCAGGTAGCAAATCCGGGGGTAGGTTATATAAACCTGCGAACGATGCTGGGGCATCCGTCGGTAAACAATGAGATTGGGACCCCAAAGCACCGCCAGTTCCTGAACTCATTTTTGATGAGGGCTGTACTTGGATTTCTTCACTAGCCTGCTCCTCTTCTACAGGTAACCTTTCATATCTTGCATTGGTAAATGTCGCAGCAATCACCATTACAGGCCCTGATGCCGCCATTGCACCCACCACGGTGCCGCCCAGTACTTGGCCCCGACTACCAGCCAAGTACACGGCAAGTCCAGTGGCTGCTGTCGGCGATGGTGCTGACAAGAATGCACCTGACAACGATAGTATCTCAAATCTGCCATTGAGCGATATCACTCCACCCGGAGCAGCAGGTTGGCGTAAGGTCACATTGGTTACAACTCCATTGCCACTCAAAACCAAAACACCACAGTGACGCCTCTGTGCATAAGTGGCAATGCTTTGTGCAATGTCACTGCCACTGCTGATTTCCAACACATGGCTATGTAGAGTATTTGGACTCTCTTTTGCTATTACAATTGGAGACTTGGGCTTGTTTTTCGAGCCTGGTGGTCTGCCTCTAGACCGGCGTCCTGAGATAGACGGCTTCGAAATTCCGGGATCTCCAGGAGGCTTCTCTTCTTCGACTTCGTAGTCATTTCCTCGACTCTCTCCATCTTCAAAATTTTGGTTAAGATTTGGATTAATAGCATTGCTTCCATTGCAATTTGATGGATTGGTAGTGGTTCTGTATATGAATTCTTGCTCTCTTATGGGCGGTCCAAGGGGATTCAAGACAGCATTTTTATCCTCTGCAGTGTTTCCAAGGTGAAGAAATGGAGCTGATGATGATAACATTGGGTTCATCAACATATTTCCTGCCAACCATCTATTCCCCATGCCTTTTTCTTCCAAAAAAAAAAAAAATATTTTCAAGAAGAAAAAATAATTAAATAACAATTTCAACTGTTTTTATCTCTATCTGTTCAACAATCAACCACAATAACTCTTGAACCACAATATTTATTTACCTTAAAAGCCAAAGTAGTAATCAGTGTTTTTCCTCTTCCAGTAAACCCTAATCAATATCCTCAGAATTGATGAAAACCCTGATCCGTGAACTACTAAAACCTTAATAATTTACACAAATAAAAAAAAAAAAAAAAAAGATGCCCAGTTAAGGGTACTGCAAATTAAACGGAGATCTAGAGGAAAACACTTTAAAATTGCTTCCTAAATGTTATATACTGCCGAGAAATTCAACGGTTAACAGTTGAACTTGCAGTTACCAGGTATACAGTTTAGAATTCACATCAAACTTCTATTTCAGTTTTTATAGATTCGAAGAGAGGGAAAAAGTACCTTCACAGGTTCAGCCGGTACGGGCTAGGGTTTGGGTCAGGTCCTTTGTTCTGATTCTTCAGCTTTCCCCCACCCTTTTTTTCTTTCTATCTATACGTACATATAGCTGGTGATTTGGCCGTGGATGTACTTATCTGTAGCCATTATTCATCAGGAGTAGTTGAAAAACAAAGAATAATATGTCTGGTTTTGCAGTTTCTGGTAACCGGTTTTTTTACTAGACCAATATTTTGGTCATGCTGTTTGACCATGGACTCATATCTAGAAGGTGATTGTGCAGCAAAATAGTGAAAAATAAGAGCAAATTACACCTCCCCTAAGTTTGGACAATTTCAATGGCACTCTCTCTTTATGATAATTTCAAATACATCCCTCCATTTTCAAAATTTACACAAACCTAATCTCAAAATTTGAATAATGCATACTTTCTTGACCACTTTTCTTTCTCATGTTGGTATGAATAATAGTTGTTATACTTGAGATATCTTTGCAAACTTTCTTTCATCTTATGGATCCTTTAACAATAATGTAATATTGAAAATGCATTTTTGATACTTCTAACTAAATCATCGACAAACTATTGTTTATACTTTCAATTCTTCTAAATTTCTTCAATATTTAACTGATTTGAATAATTTATTGGAGAATGCAATAGGAAGGAATTCTAGTTGTAATTATATCGTAAATGAGTACACGAAAATTTGATAGTTGTGAGAGAGATGCTTTCTTAGGCGAGATATACAGAGTCGGCCCTGGCCTAAGGCAGAATAGGCAACTGCCTTAGCCTCAAGATGTGAAGAGGCCTCATAAAAAAAATAGGCCAAAACTGCAAATCCCATGGTTGATGCTAAAAAACAATAGGTGCTTATAAAGAGGAATCGAAGATAACTCGAAATTTATTTCCCTCATAATCTTCACCCAAAAAATCTATTAATTCCCACTCAAAATTGTTGCATCTAGATCGGCTCAAACACAATTCTGGATGGTGTTGAAGGTTTTCAAAAACCTCAAAAAACTTAAGGTAAGATTTTATAATTTTGTTCTTTTTTTTAAATATTTATTTATAATTATTTTGGTAGAGGGAATAAATTGAATTCTCGTTGTCCTCACTATAGGCACTGATAGAGCAGAACCAGCGACAGG
Source organism: Fraxinus quadrangulata (assembly GCA_903798255.1). Lineage (NCBI taxonomy): Eukaryota > Viridiplantae > Streptophyta > Magnoliopsida > Lamiales > Oleaceae > Fraxinus > Fraxinus quadrangulata. The sequence goes on along the minus strand of CAIGRB010002956.1, from coordinate 29,077 downwards.
CAAGGAAAATTCTCATTCAGAATTCGACATTGGCTAGGGCTCTTTTTCAAGTTTCCTTTACAGACCTATTAATCACCCAGTAGAAACTCTTTCAGGTGAATCTGTTGTCGCTCAAAAAAAATTTTGCAACTTAATTTGTGCCTCAAGTAAAAAATCGTGCTGCACCACTTGGTCGCTGGGTGTCCGGTTGGGAGGGAACACATTTGATATATATTGGAAAAAGTTTTGATGTATGTTTAAATTTTTTATGAAATATTTTGTAGAACTGATTAATTTTTTATGAATGAAATTTTTTGTTGCATAAGTTTAGTATGATGGACCTTGATTAATTATGTTAATAGCATACTGCTCGCTGAATTGAATGTTTAGTGGGGGATTTTTTTTTTAGGGACTCGTAATAATTAGTCACTTAGGATCTTTGAATTTTCGGGGCCGACCCTGGAGATATATTTTATTCAAAACTTGTAACAAATGAGGTTTAAAATAATTTTTGAATTTGTAATTTTTTGAAAGAGATACAGTGTCATTAAAATTATAACAAACATAGGGGAGGTCCTCATAAATTGTCCCAAAAGTAAATATGAACTATGGAAGGAGAATTAGCCCTTGTTTTAGCCCCATTACCCATTATTAAAAAGAAAAAAGAAAAAAACTTTTTTTAAAAATTTATTTTCAATTACAAATTCTCCCAATAAAATAATTTTGCACGTAAATTCAAAATTCTTTCTTACTTTTTAACCACGCATTTTTTCTTTCAAAAAATTACTATTATAAAATCTATTATCTCCAAAAAATTGTTCTCAAACATGGGATAAATATGTAAATACTAAAAACTAAAAGGAACTATGAAAGTTAACAATTAGAAAGAAGTGAATACTCTTATTAAAAAAAAAATCCCTTTCGACACATATTTCATTCCTACTTCGGACTTATCTATACCACGTAATTATAAGTTTCTTAAAATCTAATATTACAATAAAATTATATCGACACTGATCAAACAACATGAATTCAAACACTCGATAATACTTAAGCAACTCAAATTAGATAAAATAGGCAAATAAATGTATAGACAAGATGGAGAGAGCTTTTGTTTGCATGTTGAACTGAATAAGGATGAGGCTATTTACATTATTCGTGATGTTTCCTTCAAAATAAAATATCTTTCAGCATTATCGTTATATTTATTAAATTATAGTTATTTGTGCTATATCATTCCATTCGAGAGATAATAAAAGTATCATACTTGTTCGAACATAACTTTTGTCTAGTTCTTCATGATAGCGTCCTTCTCAAAAAACAAATAGTAACTACCCGCGACTTTAAGATCAATTTTTTTTCATAACATTATAAACTAAAAGCATATTTGGGAGTTATTTATAATCGATTTAAATTACAAATTGATAAAAATAAATGATGAATAACTAGACGGTACTTGTAAATTTCACAAATTACATAGAATACAAATGGTTTGGCTGTTTATAAACATAGCCAAATGCCAAACGAGGGCAAATTTGTTGTTAACTTTTTAAGTTGTCAACAAGTATTCAAGTTCTGAGTGAGCTATACAACGTTTGAAGAATCATAGGGGGTGTATTTGAAATTTCCAGAAACTTCAAGGGGTGAATGAACCAACACTTTAGATCATTACAAAATATTTGATACGGATTGCCCTATCCAAAAGAGCAGGAGTCACTGTTTGTCAATGGCGATTCTCAGTATCTGTTTGTGTTCCAAATTCTCCACAAATCAAAACCCGAAAACTATTTCTTTCCACAATTCAGTATCTCCATCGAAACCCATAATTTCTTCTCTCTCCCTCCCCACCCCTCGTGCTCCGCAGGTACCCCACCCACCCCCATGGAATTTTAAATGTACAATTTCAAGAATCTTCTTCTCAGATATTGATGTTAAATGCTTTCTTTTTAGGTTCCTCAAATTCAGAATCATCTGTCATCTTTGTGTGAATCAATCTCTAAAGCGAGCATTCTTGCCGTTCTTTCAGCTTCACTTGTTTTTGCTTCAAATCCTGCTCTTGCATTTAAGGTAATCAAAGTTAGATGTTAATTTTGATTGTTTAAACTTAAATATTCGTTTGAAGAATTAATGTGTCTTTTGTTAATGTGAATTCATTAACGTTGTGAGGAAAAAAATTGAAAAGGGTGGAGGGCCATACGGTGCTGAAGTGACCAGGGGACAAGATCTTACAGGTAAAGATTTTAGTGGCAAGACTTTGATCAAGCAGGATTTCAAAACGGTAATGCATTTCTTATTATCACTTTTTATGATCATTTGTGCGAATTTTTTTTATCATTTTCTTACCAATTTATTGAGTAAATGTATTTATAACAATTTGGGTAGTTTTATATTATATTTTCTTGTTTAATATTTCACTGAGTTTGTGAGGGAAATCTTATTCAGTCAATACTGAGGCAAGCCAATTTCAAAGGGGCTAAGTTGTTAGGAGCCAGCTTCTTTGATGCCGATTTAACAGGTAATGTAATTGCCAGTAGTCCCGTATGTAGTATTCACTCACATTCTCCTCTTTGCAGAGCTGTTTAACTTGCCAAGAATCTTGTAACTTAAAAAACAGGAACATGAGTGCATATGGCCCGGTTTATTCACCTTAGTTTAGTTATGTGAAGTTTTTTGGCAAGAAAATAGAAATAAAACTAAGTTGGAAATGAATCATGATGGTTTAATGAAGGAAAAATTGGTGGTAAAATTACATGAACATTTTTATTGTACAAAACAACCTGCTCTGGAACCTGGCATGAAGACTGAACGCGGATTAAGATAGGTTGATGTGAGCGTGTTTAGTTGTTCACTATGTTCACTTCTTCTGCCAATTGGTAGTATAAAGTAGTATCTCTATCCATTACCAATTCCACTTCTGTAGAACAAATTGAAGTTGCGATTCATATGATTGTTTGTGAAGATTAGGATGCGGTGGAGATGATTAGTAGTTTTCTGTAAAATAGGGAATAACATCTTTCTCCTAGAGCAACCTAAGGCTTAATCGGTGTTCTTGAAGCCAATGAATCCTATGGCTAAACATATAGTGGTCGCAGCTCTGGAAAACATTTCACGTGTGCGGGGTGCAATTTGAGTTGAGCTCAGTAGCATGGCGGATTTTGAATGGTAGCACACACATACAGATAGACGGAATGTTATATCTAGTTGCAGGATATGCACACTTATCTCTATGTTGATAGTTGAATTTTGTTGGATGCTTCTAGATGCTCATCTAAGTTATGGATGACTGTCTAGTGGAAATGCGAAGCCAAAATATTATAGGAAAGAGATTGAAATTTTAGCATGCCAATGTCTATCTTAAACTTTAGGACAAGTTTGGTTCCCATTATCCAAAATATGGATGTAATTTAAATTCACATGTGGAAAAGAGTACTTCTCTGTGGTTGTGTTATGAGCTAGGGAGCATAGAAAGTGGACTGGGCAAAATAGATGGAGAGAATTTTTTCTTTCTTATTTTGGACTTGAGGAAAAGAGAATTTAGTGAACAATCTGCAATTTATTACATTTTTCATTTACCAATTAATGCTTAATTTCGTGAACATTTTGATGCATTCATTTGCGAGTTAATTACTTGAATGGTTATTGAACTTTGTCAAGCGTTATTACTTAATAATTGAACTTAAAAATGTATCTCCGGGGCTACTGAGCTTCGCTAAATGTTACTACTTCATAACTGAACTTAAAAATGTATCTCAATGGTCACTGAACTATGTACCGTGCTATCCATCCATCACTCAAATGCAAAAATTCGTTAGTTTCGACAAACGGTGTCGACTTGAGTGATTGATGGGTAACACAATACATAATTCAATAACTATTGAGACGTTTTTAAGTTCAGTCAACACTTGACAAAGTTCAGTAACTATTGAGATATATTTTTAAGTTCAGTTATTAAGTAGTAACAATTTTTTTTCCCTCAAATCGACATTTGTAAAAGAAGAAACTAAAGAAAATGAAGGGAAAAAGATGAAAAATCAATTTGACGGCACTAATTTGAACATTTTTGTACATTTATTAATTTTTCTCTGTAATTTCTTTTAATGTTCCTACTGTCTCTCTTTCATTCATTTTATGCGAAGTTCGAGTATGGTGAACTAATCTCAGTTGATCCAAAAAGCAAACGAACTTTTTGCTCAACACAAATTAATTCAACATGATCTGCAATTAGGAATAAGGAAAATCAAACTGGGAACAATAATGGGGCTTAATTGATATCTTTTGAGATGGAGAATCTGCAGCTTCTCGGTCCTCTTTTTTCTCCTTGGTTCCAATCTGTTCCTTTCTCTTCAAGATCTCTCTTTTGCAAAACCACTTTCTTCTCCCTTCAAAAGCAGATCTGAAAGATGTATTTATAGTCTCCCAATTAGATCAAAATTGGAGCCCCAAATTAATTCCATGTAGAGGTTGAATTAAAATAGGAAACAAATCTGGTTGCCCGTTTTGCCCATTCGATCGCATGCTTTAACTAGTTGCGAACGTATTTTGTATTTCATGTGCATCCTGATAATTGAATTTGCAGTCTTGCAATCAGAAGGTTACAACTTAATACTCCCTTATTCTCCTTTTTAATTCAGCTGAAGTCCTTTCTTAATCACTATGGAGGTGCTTCGTCTTTCAAATATGACAATTTGGTACCTGTCTCTTCTCATAAGTTGTTCTCGTTCAGTCCTTATCATCCTCCACCATTCAACATCAGATTTTCTCCTAAAACACTAATTTAAAAAATTAAAATTAAGAATCAACATTCTAAAAGTACTCACAAATGTTCATTTTTGACGTTTCGTACAAGTGTAAGGACACTGACATAAAAATTAAGTTTCAGACAATTAACCTTCTTTATTTAAAACTAAGAACGAAGTAAGTTGTCTAAACATGTTTTGGAGAGAAAAAGGTTACTGTTAAACAATTTTACTTTTTCCTTGAGGTTAGCCCAAACACGCTCTAAGTTCATGAAACCATGGTTGACAACCATTCTCATCTTTTTTTCTTTTTTTTTTCCCTCCTCGTGTTCAGGGGCGGATCTTTCTGATGCTGATCTTAGAGGAGTAGATTTCTCCTTGGCCAACGTAACAAAGGTACTTACTACTCTCTTTAATTTCCATAGTAGTTTTTCTAGGTAACATATATTCATTTACTTCTGTATGCCTGCCTCCTGACACAGTTGCACACTCTTATAAATAAGCAATCTGGAAAACAATTGTGTGAAGCATCTGAAAAAAAAAGCGTAGAGTGACCCTAATTGGATCATATTTTGAATCCAAAATTAGAATTTCATAGTAGAATCAATAGTACAAAACGTCTAAATGTAGGAATTGAAAGGAAAGTAGTCTCAGTCAAAAGATTGTGTGCCTATTGATTTGTCATGAATTAGATATCTATACTCAGAGGTATTGAGGTTTGTTCCACATTGGCGAACTACAACTTTTCAAACGAATATAGGAGCTTGTGTGACCTCTTCTCTTACCAATCAGTCTTGAGATGGACCGTTTAACATGGTACTAAAGCTATGTTTATGAGGTGTTGGACAAGTCTCAATATATTAATTCCTGAATTTATTTGATTCCTCTTGTTTGTGCTATAATTATACATAGCACAAAAAGACAATCACTCACTCTTTACATGATACGTCACTAGGATCTGAGATCATCAGCATTGGAATTAACAATTTCTAGTGCAAATACATCTTTCTGAATACCAGGTGTCAATAGTAGTATTTTGTAGCATAACATTATTAGTACTTGAACCCAGGATATTAATACTTTTAATTGTGTTTAGCAAGACATTCTAGAAGTTGCAAATGATCTCTGTCATTTGAATCCTGTGATTTTAGCAAGACAAATAGAAAGCCAACCTTTGACGCGATCACACAAAAAAAAATCATAATAATTGTGCATTGAATCAGATTACTTTAGAACGCAACATTTAACTGTTATATTTAGCTACATCAGTTCTTAATATTACCTCCAAGTTTGGTTGTGACACTATTAAGAGAATTCTCAAGTACAGAATCTTTCTTTCTTATTCCAAGTTGGGAGTCCATAATACATGTAAAATGCAGCATCCTTTTCAATTTGCAACCCATGATCACTACAAGGATTGTTCAAATCAGACTTTACTTCTTTGAAGACTTGATTGATTACAAGAGGCATATTTAAAACTGGTTGATTTCTTAAAATATTTTTCATTATTCCACCAAATAGAGAAGCAGGAATCAAATAAATTCACATTCTCATCACGAATATGGGGTGTGAAGAAATACAGCATGAGGTTTTGCACTTAGCACTCAATATGGGGACAAGGGATGTAAATGTGGAACTGGTACAATTCAGGTTGTTAGTGGTGCAAGGAGGATCTTGTGATTAAAGAAGTGTTTTTTAACTTAAGCACATTCGTCATTTCTCAGTTGTCTAATTCATGATATAACTCGTCATGCTTGTGATAAAAAGCCAAATTAGGAACTTGTGAGCACCTAATAAGAATTGTACATACACTAACTACTTGTGAAGTAACTGTTCTAACGGCAGGCAAATTTGAGCAATGCCAACCTGGAAGGAGCACTTGCAACTGGCAACACATCTTTTAAGGGTACAATTATAACAGGTGCAGGTATGTTGAAACAACAGGAACCTTTTCCAAGTTTTCTTGTTTATAGTACTCATGTTAACCAGCCGTCAAATCTAAGTTCTTAGTTAGTGGTACTTGTGAAAAAGTTTTCAGAAACGTTTATCAGGGAAAGTGCCTAACTTGGTGGGCTTTGTTTTAGTTATCGTTGCTGTTCCATTTTCATTTGCATAATCATCAACTATTAATAGAGGAATGTTGACACCTTTTTCTTGAAGTTGGTTGGTAAATTTATCTTGTCCCGCTAAATACTATTTTCTGAATTTATGAGAATCAAAATTTCATTTTGGTGAGGTTGAAAAAATTAATGTGTTCGGTGTTCTGCTGAAATCTTTCTTTAGCATTTTTATCCAATACTGCCATGTTTGTTCTATACAATTAGATTTCACAGATGTTCCATTGAGAGATGACCAACGGGAATACCTTTGCAAATTGGCAGATGGGTAATGAGCTATTCTATCACATTCATCTTTCTCACCGTGTTTTGTTCTCTAAAGTCGATGCTTTGTTACCAGGTTGAACCCAATAACGGGCAATGAAACACGAGAAACATTGCTTTGCAAGTAATGCAACCTTTGAGAAAGTATGCTGTTGTATTCGAACATACGGTAGTGGAACTCTCCTAATAAATATGTTTTACCTTTATAAGAGGTATATGTATCATATCCAAGTTATGTATGGCAAAATTCTCTATTCCCTGACCTTCCCTTCCATGTATAGGAAACGAGGCGGTGACGAGTTATTTTTTGTTTGAATAATGCTATTTAGCCTCACAGGGGTTACAATTCAGTTTAGGTGGTGTTAACGTGACATTAAATGATAGGTATAATTACTTTCATTTAGTCATCATCTAGCGCTACCTAAATTAGGGTTGTAATTCCAATAGGACCACATAGCATTACTCTCTTTGTTTATGCATTTTTAGTTTAAATTATGTTATTTAAAAAAAAAAATTAAATAGGGTAAATGGAGATTTTTATACTCGTTCCCTCCTATCAAAAATCACAGGGATGGTACTGGTCGCCCGTCTGCCTGCTCGCCCGAACCCGTTGCCATCCTAAGTTTCAATGATGGTGTTGAGGGATCCATAAGATGGTTCAAACTCGTTGCAAATGTTACAACAGTTTGTTTTCGCCTATTATAGATTGCCCTGAATCAAAAATGACACGTGGAAATGATATTTCTAAATCGAAAATTAAAAATAGATATGCCGCAATAAGTTATATAAAAGTTATTGAACAAACCTTGAAGGGAATTGAAAAATATTTTAAATTCTGTTCTGCATGTGTAAATTACCAACAAGAATGTGTATTGCACAATGTGTTACAATTGATAGCATTGGTGACGAAAATATGGTGGTGAAATGTGTAACATAATTTTACTAAATGTAACACATTGTTTTAAAAAATTTGTTGTAAAAACATTAAAATAAAAATATAACAAAAAAAAGTACGCTTAGAGATCCAGATAAAGGCTCAAAGAAAAAAAGATCCAGATGAAGGCTTAGAGAAACACATATTCAGATGAAGGTGCCGTGACAATGTACGCTTGCAGCGGAGCTACATGTAGTGGTGCTGCGCTAGGAGCCGTCACGCACAATCACGTAGCGCCAATGTGCTCCAGTAGCTTTACTCTTACACCGGTGAGCGAAGGATCGATTGGGGAGATGATGAGGGAAGGTGCTGAGGAAAGCATCGGAGAAGTAAGAGTAGGGTTGGGTATGGTCCGGTCCGGTCGGTTCTAAAGAGAATCGAGCCAAATCCGAATTTTTCGGGTATTTAGTAAATAAAATCGTCGGGTTTAAATTTAATTATCGAACTGTTCGGATTCGATTCGATTCGGTTCGAGGTTTCATACAATAATTAATTTTTTAATATTACAACAACGCTACATTAATTCGACTATGATATATTCAATCTTAACTCTTACAAAATTACGTAGTCTAATCTCGTTATATCTTTTGCACCTCTATGTGTTGTGTTTTTCATATATTTGACTTTTAAAATTACAGGAAGAAGAATATGGCTAATTCACAATAATAGAACGGTAGACAAGATATTACGGTAGAAAAAGAAATTTTGGTAAAATTTAAATCAATTTAATTAAGTTGAGCTTAGCTGGAAATTAAAAATAGTAAAATCATATTTTGGATTTGGACTAAATTAATTAGTTAGCAATTTATTTTAAAAAATAAAATAGTTTGACTTATTTAAGATTAAAAAAAATAAAAATAAAAATTAGGGAGATTCGGCTATTCGGTACTTGGTCTAAAATAGAGAATCGAACCAAACTCGTCGGTTCTCGATTCAAATACCAGTTATGATATTTAACTTAAGAATAACAACTCGGTTTAGTTCAATTCGTGTTCGATTTGATTCGATTCAATTCGTAAGTTTTGTCCAACCCTATGTAAAGGCTTATCTATATAACATTTGGAGTGGCACCTTCAAGACCAATAGGGCAAGCATCAATGAGTGAAGGACTTGACAACATCAGAGATGAGGGAAAGTGTTGGTCGATACCGACGAAGAGGAGGGAGATGATGGCACCTTTTGATTTGGGATTTTTAGGATAGAGATTTGGATGGGTACAATTTAGAGATAGAATAGAAAGGATAAAGAGAGAGAAATGAGATAATAATGGTTAATTTGAATATTGATATTATTAATATTTATTAATTTATTTATTAAAATTTAATTACCATCTGATATATGAAATTATGCCCCTGTTTGAAATCCATTTTTTTCCTCATTCTATTTCTCATTCTTCATTTCAACCACACATTATATCAATAAAATAATATTACACATAAACCCAAAAATTCTCCTTATTTTTTAACAACACAATCTTCTATCAATCACTATTCCAAATTTTTTTAAAACCCAAAATGGGTGTCAAACAGGGGCTATAATTAATCCATCTTATTTTTGAATAGTAGTCTGTAGTCTGGTTTTTGGGTAATTTTCCCTTGATATATTTGGTTCAGTAAAGATTGGGCTTCAGCGGCCCAAGTTCTGTCACGGTGGGCTGCCTGCTCTCCTTATGAAGGTCCAACTCTCTTTTCAACTCCTAATGGATAACCAAATCCGCTATATCCA
>CAIGRB010002956.1:0-11783 GCA_903798255.1 Fraxinus quadrangulata | reverse complement strand
TCACCACTCCAGAACGTGGGGGAAGTGGAATGCATACGTGGGACACGTAGCACGACTAATCAGGAGACGGGATCATATCACCAAGTACCTATAAATACCCCCGAGGTGAGAAATGTATTTCTTCTTGAAACCCGAACTTTTGAACTCTCAATATACTGTCATCTTATTCCCTTTAAGCATCAGCTGATTCTTACATCGGAGGTACAACGGGGGAGAAAGCCCCGACCTCATTTTGCAGGTAACATTCGTTGATCGGAACAGTCGGAACACTCCACACATCATCATTGCCGTGGAGGTAAATTGTGATTATTACAGTCACCATTGCCATCCAGCCCTACCCTTATTATTCGAACCCTTTTTTACCTTCCTCCTCTAAATCCACTTCACTTTAACTCGAAATGGGATACCCATATATATATAAGGTATGAACGTTTTGTACAATAAACTTCAAATGTATGGGACGTTTTGTGTCAATAACCCTAAAATATTTTGCAAGTTTACGAGGTGTGTGAAGCAAATTGTTGTTAAATAGTCAAGATGACACTTAGTGTAAAGTTCAGTGGCTATCAATGAAATTAACCCAATCATATCTCCACTAGGGGAGAGTATTTGAATCGAGGAAATATAACATCTCTCTTTATTAGGAGCTATATCGAAATTGGTAGTTAGATATCAGTAGTAAAAGCATCTCAAGAGATGTTATTTTTTAATAGCATTTTGTACATAATAATAAGCATCTTTAAATTTAAAGAGTAAATCTTTTGAACACTTTATTTTATTTTACTTTATTGGTCAAATGAGGGTCCATCTCTAATGTTTTCGTTAAAATAATGGATTTTATATGAAAATCATTCAAGGGACCCAAAGATGCATATCGATTTAAATTTTTGGGTGTTTAGACAAAATGAGAGGCTTGTGACCCACCACACTGTTTTGAAAGGTTAGGAACTCCAGATGCAATTTAGTGTATATTTGCCTCTCATTATTGTAGAGGAAATGAAGTAATAAATAGTACTTTTTGGAAAATGTAATATTGAAATTTAAAGTAATTTTATTGATTAATATATAGAATATTTTATTTAGTGAATGGGTGACGGATAATCTTACTATAACAAATAATGTTTTGAAATAATGAGACAAACGAGATCTTACTCTTATAAAAAAAATGATATTGGATTTGACTTTCTACGTATTCACCACCTTTTTAAAAAAATTATAATAAAGTCTATTGAAGCCTAATTTCAATCTTTAACTCCCTAAAATAAATAACATTTTATATTTGAAGATTAAAAAAATCTTCTAAGAAGTTGCATTTGACGTTTTAAACTAGAATGTTTAAGTTTCATCTTATTATATTTATCCCATGTGTTGGTAGAAATTTCTTAAGAATAAATTTTGTGAAAAATATTTTTTTGAAGAAAAGCAGAATAAAAAATTTATAAGTTCACATGCAAAAATTATTTTATTGGAAATTGTGGGATTGAAAATTGATTTAAGAAAGTGAGCTCTAGAGGATTAATTTTATAGTTGATTTTAGGGAGAATTGCAGCCACAGTCACAAACTTTCATTTCTCTCGAAGACTTAACTTAAACTTTTCATTTGTGTTACACATCATTCCAAACCTTTAATTTAGTTGCAACACAAGGATAAATTAACTTTTTCATCCAATTGAACATCAGTTGACGAGAAAATTTTTTAACTATTTTGACTAAATTTGACCAAATTTAAAAGGTTAAAATTGTAATTTTATATTTTTTTCAAATATTAAAAATTAAATCATTTAAATTAAATTAAAAATAAAAGAAAACTTGCCAACCCCCAACGATTGCCCAAACCATTAATTCATTATGTAATATTCTCTTCGGGAGAGCATCTATCCTCTTACTCCTTTCGACTTTTTGTTCCGTCCTTAATATTCAAATTCAATACATCTATTCTATGAGAGACTTAAATTAAATTCTAGTACAGAGATTTAAGGCTCGAATTTGGTGGACGCAATAAAAAGCTGTGGGATGTAAGAGTGCATATACTCTTTCAAAGCATATAATACGTAATGAGTTAATTATTTGAACACAAAGATCGAGTCTTTGCAAAAGGAGAGCATTATTTTCAATGGAGCTATGAGTACAATATTTAACGTAAACTCGTTTGAGTGATATGATGTTGGTACGTTGAGGATAAGTGAAAAAAAAAATGCCATTGGACCAATAATTTCTAACACAAAATAAAACTCAAACCTCTTTAAAGAGGAGAAGATATCATATCTATTGATTTAATAAATTATGTGCTTTCTTATTTCTTTATTGTTTTTTATTTATAATTTATAGTGAAACATTTTGCAAGAACGACTAAAAAATGTTGGAAAATAACTAGTTCAAAACTCACAATCTTTCATTCGAAAAGACATTTTCAGTCAAATATATTCTAGAACAATTGGTCATGTGTCACACTTGGGTCAATAAAATATTTTATAAAGCTATTACAATTTTCATGTTTTAAGTATAATGACTACGATCTTAATCTCTTATTCACCCGAAATTGATTCGAGAATCATGATAATAACTTTTAATGATGAAGATTTGACGTGAGTCATGTGTGCCCACGATGATGCTTTGGTAATAGTCGACTTTGATTGGAAAAGAGTATTAGTGGACAATGGAAGTGCCACAAATGCGCTTACTTGTTATGCTTTTCTGGGAGTTTATCTCTCATGACAAGTTGGGACAATAACTATGCCTTTGCAAGATTTTGGAGGGTCAACCGTGATACCAGAAGGAATGGTGGAACTGCCTAAACTTTGTATTTGAGACTTAGACGGATGCTTCTCGATTTTTCATTTTACGTGACAATATGAATTTTATTCATTTTATCATGTACATCTTATTTGACATTTAATGTATTGTTAAAACAAGATTGGAAGGAAAATTGTTTATTTTTTTTAAAATTGTTCAATGGTATATTACCACGTGACAAAGTGTAAAACATGACGTTAGGATGATGTACTTATAGCATGATTGTAATTTTAATTACACATATGTATGCCACGAGGTTTCACATTTTCATGTCTTTGCTAATAAATTTGAGACTTTTGTTTGATTGTGCTGTCATTGATATGGCTGTTATCGAATTATTGATGGTATGCTAAAGGATGATAATTTATGTTTTATTTTTGAGCGAATAAAAATTAAAGAGAGCTGTTGATAAAACTGCATTGCATTAACTATAAGTTCATGTTTGGTGGATATTAAAGTCGAAATATTAGTAAATTTTGATAAAAAATAATAAAATGCGTGGTTGAAAAGTCATAAATATTAAGAAATATGTGATTAAAATTAATTGTTGACTTTGATTTCACAACGAGAAACCTTTAATTCAAAATATTTATGCAATCTAATTTGAAATATTACATGATAAGCTTCTCAATCAGTAAATATTTATGATTCTGCATGATAAGCTTTTTTGAGTTCAAGTAATGTACAAGGAGTTGGAAGTACAAAAAAATTGAAGAAATTGATATAATGCTAAGACATGTATGTTTAATCTTATAAAATGATTGATTATGTGACATATCTCTATAGCTCGATTCTGATGTACCCTCAAATATAATTCTCTTAATCTGAAAGGATGTAATCGAGCAATTTCAAGAAGTTGTAACCACGCTCTACACTACTAGTCCCGTACGTGGTGTTAAGAATAAAAAGGCCAAAACAGGTGAGGGAACCTGTTACACGAGCCTCTAAAAAGACAGCCTGCTGCGTGTTGTGTTTTTATTCGTCCACGTAACTAACATTAAATCTACCTTAAAACGTGGTGCATTTCTATCATGGGTGATGTAAATTAGACGGTCAAGATTCCTTCTTCTTGCATTCAGCGTTTTACGTCATCAACCCAACGGTGCCCCACCTCACTACCTGTCCTTTTCAGCTATAAAGGTAGTTGGTTGATTTGCCTTCCGATTTTCGTATCACGTCTTGATTTGTATTTTTAACTCTCTTTTTTTCGTGTTTTCAGAACCTGGGCTTCAGTATTCCCTTTGAATTTACGAGGTTTTGATCCGATAAGAAGTGTTTCATTGATTAGATTTATTTGGGATTAAGGAAAAATCATGGCTGGTATGTGTTGTGGAGTAAAAATTGGTGAGAGTGAGACTGCTGCACCCGTTGAGCCAAGTTCAAAATCCGCCAGGAGAAAAAGGATGGGATGTCAACAATACAATATTGTACCCAGCGACACCGTGGTGGCGCCGTTACTGGAGAACGGCAAAAAGAAGCGGCTAAAGGTGGAGGTGGTTGTTCCGGCTGCGTCTCTGCCGCGGCAGTGCGAAAACTCGGTTGAGAATTTTCAAGTGGAGCAGGAAGAACCTGTGTCACCATCGTTTACAAGAATCAAAACTGATGTCTTTACGGAATTACCGGAATTTGGCACGACTTCTGTTTGTGGAAGAAGAAGAGATATGGAAGATGCAGTTGCAATTCACCCATCTTTTTGCGGCCAAAGCGATAATATTCCTAGCGGGATACATTTTTTCGGAGTATACGACGGCCATGGCTGCTCACATGTATATAATCTTTTTTAATTTATACATCATTAACTTAAAAGCTCAGTTTTTACTCGAAGGATTAAACTTGACCTGGGTTTTTTTGTAGGTGGCTATGAAGTGCAAGGACCGGATGCACGAAATAGTAAAAGACGAGGTAAAATCCGGTGAGACATCATGGAAAGAATTAATGTTCAGAAGTTTTTCGAAGATGAACCAGGAAGTCACGGAATGGTCCGGCTAGGCCACTTATAATTGCAGATGTGGACTTCAGACACCTTGGTCTGACACCGTCGGATCCACCGCCGTCGTAGCGGTGGTTACCCCGGAGAAGATAATTGTTTCCAATTGTGGTGATTCTCGTGCTGTTCTTTGCAGAAACGGTGTCGCAATTCCCCTTTCTGTAGATCATAAGGTGGGTTAAAGACAAAATTGCTGATTGATGATTTTGTTCGATAATTTTGATTTGAAATTTAAAAAATTGTTGATTTTATGCAGCCGGACCGGCCTGATGAGCTTATTCGGATAGAAGAATCCGGTGGCCGTGTCATATTTTGGAACGGAGCAAGAGTTCTTGGAGTCTTAGCAATGTCTCGTGCCATTGGTGAATTCTCGAACCAAACAATCTAGTGAAGATCTAGTCAATTCCATGATTATACGTTGGATCTAATTAATTTTTGGATTTTTTTTTCAGGTGATGGTTACTTAAAGCCATACGTGATATCAGAGCCGGAGGTGACCATAACGGAGCGGATGGCGGAGGATGAGTGTTTGATTCTGGCGAGTGATGGGCTATGGGATGTTATATCTAACGAGACCGCGTGCAGGGTGGCGCGTATGTGTCTTCAATCCCGGAAACCACCATCGCTGCCTAGGTCGTCAGGAAATGACATCAAGGCGACAGATTCCGGTAAGAACTCCGATAAGTCCTGCTCCGATGCTTCAATTCTGTTGACCAAACTGGCTTTGGCTCGACACAGCACCGATAACGTCAGTGTTGTGGTGGTTGATTTGAGGAGGAACTTGTAGCAATAATTTTATTTCATTTTTTTTCCTCTTTCCTAATAGTGCTACACCCGATTCGGGGGCCAAAGAAACCCGTCCCGATGGGTGGCGGGTGACTTGCCCCGTCCTGCCTCGAATCGAATCGTTCCGTGATGATGATGATGATGATGATGATAATAAAATTAAACAGGCAAATCGTCGCCTAGCCTAGCCCTGTCTACCTCGCCCCGCATTGAACCTACTCAATTGACATCCCTACACATGAGCCCTTTAATGAAAGGTTTTTTTTTTTTTTTTCCTTTGAAATTTTATCAAGTTGCCACCTCACATCGAGGAGTTAATTTAATATTGAAATGTTTGTTTTAGTTAAGAAATTAATTAAAAATTAAATTAATGTCAATAATTAATTTTAGCTAAATATTTTTGGAACATATGGTATGTGAAAATTCGATATTATTTAAAATTGGAGATTATTTTTAAGTTAATTGGTTCAAGTGGGCTGATGCAAAATGTTATGATGTTTTTTTTTTTTTTTAGTTAATATTTTGGTCAAACCTTGACACAATCTATATATTATTTATTATGAAATGTTTATCTATTTGTTCTATTTAGTAATATTGAGTACAACGTATTAATTTTTTTTTTGATAAATGTCTCATAAAATTAATAAAGTAATATAGTTTGACCCGAATTTTGAAGAAGAATAATGAAAGGAAATGGGTTGTTAACAATGGATTTGAACTAGTTGAGCTAATTATTTAATATGAGTTGATTAAGATTGTTAACGTTGGATTTAAATTAGTTGAGCAATATTATTTTGAAAAAATATATTTTGGAATAGTAGATTGATGGAGAATTGTGTGGTTGAAAAAAAGGAAAAATTATTGATGTGATGAAAAAATTATTTTGTTGAAGAACGTGTGATTGAAAATAAGTAGAAGAACTAGAATGAAAAAATAATGTGATTCAAACAAGGGTTATGTGTTAATAATGTGAACAGTTGAAGATTACAAACGGGTGTCGGGGCCCATATGAACAAAAGTCAACTCCTTTTCACGAAACGGGGTTGCGACCACTCGACCATAAACCATGACCAACATAGATAATTAGGTGCCCCAACATAGATAATTAGGCTTCACTCCGCCACCCCACCACCATGCAAATATTCTATGGATATGGTGGGAAACATTTTTGCTTGAAATATGGATCGACGAAACATAGGCAAATTTTTTGTAACATTTGTTGTTGCTTGATGAAAAATGTAGCAACGGAGTTGGAGTAGCGGTATCATAAGCTTGTAATAGACTAGGCAACGATATGTTCGTCTTCAGAACAAATTTATGAAGCAATCACAATGTTCGGTGATAAATATAATTTTTATACTTGTTCAGGACTTAAAATAATGACATTTGATAGTTCTTTTGATGAACTATATTCTAAATTATTGAATTTTATGTTTACTAGATAAAATTCTTTAAATGGAAAATGAATTGAAGGAAGGAAGCAAAAAGTAGAGAAAAATGGCAAAATTGGAAGTACGGGGACTAACTTGCATTACGTGAAAGAGTTGAGTATTTGAAATGCAGACATTAATTAATTTGGCCTCAATTTGGATGGACTTATGTTGGGTTAAAAAATTAGGTTTTATATATTTATAATTATATACACATGGACGGATGCTTACAAAAAAAGGGCGAAGTCGAATTACAGAGAAAACTGAAGTTAAACTGCGAAAGGAACAGGCTGGAAAATAATTTCATTATATATACATGCATATATTGGCAAGGGAGACAGGGGCGGACGCAGATTTTTGAAGTTAGGGAGCATAATTAAACTATCACAAAGTGACTATGCATGCAAGGATGATGTTCTTCCTCGCTATGCTGAGGCAGGAGTTCGCCATTTGCGTGCTTGTTTGGATTATGATCTTGGTGGAAGCGCTTCTCAATATGTTGATGCTTACAATGATAGGTTTGTTATCGTGTATATGTTAGTAAAACATAAATGTAATCTCTTGGATCGTGTGCCCTTGTTTTTAACTTAGGCGTTTTTGTATGGGCTTTCTCATATGATTTGCAGGCTTGGTAGGTCAAATCTAGGACATGATGGTAGCCAACTTTTGAGGAATTGTTTTCTTTTTTTAATCTTATTTATTTTTATAAAATTATATTTGGTATCAATTGAAATTAATTAATAATTAATTTTAATAACATATTTCATGGAATTCATAATTGTTTTAATTTTTATCAAAATTTACTAAAAATTTAATTTTAATCTCCATCAAACATGGGCAAAATCACAATAAATTTGAATTTCGATAACATGTTAATTAAAAAAAAATTTCGACGATCATATGCTAATCGATCTACAAATTGTTTATGTCATCTCAAAACTTATTTCGAGAACTACATTATGGACATATCGAATAGTCCAAACAAATATCGAAAATAGTTAAAAATACGTTAAACGTGAGTTTTAAAGAAAGATATCTAACTCGCATTTTTTTTAAATTCAATTATTTCATTAACATTTATTATTTTTACGATACAAATTTCTCAATGTAATTTTCATCATTTTATTAGGAAATTTTATATGAAATATGACATCAAAAATTTTCGAAATTTTACACCCGAAAAATTCATATCTTATATAAAGTTTTCGGATGTAAAATTAAATAGGGTATGATTTTTTGGACGTAAATTTTCGATTGTAAAATTTCTCCCAAATTCTTTGAAAGTTCGATTGTGCCCCCTAACTTTAATGTTCTGCGTCCGCCCCTACAAAGGTCCCTCTCCAGTCAAAATTTTCACGGGCTATACGATAGTCGTCAGGGAATGAGCTATGGTGGAGCAATGGTATTAGGTAAGGACCGTATCATAAGGTTCTCAATCACAGAAAATCCCCAAATCCCTATCAATCAGGTAAGGACCGTAAGGTTCTCAAGCAATTAATTAGCTTACCTATTAATTTTCAAAAATCCCTAAATCAAAAAATACAATCCCTAAATCCATTAATTTCATTTTGAGAGGAAAACTCTCAATCACGAAAAATCTCTGAATCCCTAATAATCAGGTAAGGATCGTGAGGTTCTCAATCAATTAATTAGCAAGTTCACAATTACCTATCAATTTCCAAAAATCCTTAAATCCCTAAATCATAAAACACAATCCCTAAATCCATTACTTTCATTTTGAGAGGAAAATCGAAACTTACTTCATCAGTCATCACAGAAGCAGGGTAACTGAGAGAGGAGACTGATGTCACAGTCGAGAGAGGACGAGCGGAGCATGTGTTTGAGACGGGAGAGATGAGAGGAGGAATGAGGAATTAAGCTCAGATTTTGTGGTGGACTGGTGGTGGTGCGACTGGTGTCGCGACGTGCGGGAGAGTCGGAATTGGGAGAGACGCGATTGCGAGCGGAGAAATGAGGAAGGCTAAAACTGGAAGGGTTTCATTTCATCGTTTCAAAATTTTGTATTTTTATATTAAAAAAAAAATATTTCAAAATCTAGGGGGCACGTGCTCTAGGGGGGCCAGTGCCCCCCTTGGCCACCCCCGGTTCGCCCCTGAGGGGAGAGAAGGTTTTTATACAACACACATACAAAGGCGATAAGTGGCATCAACTTTATAAAATTCAATTAATATCAGATTTGTTCACGTATCGTCAATTTTCGGTAATGTCGTTCCACTTTTACATGTTTAATTTCAATATTATGATCGGCTAGATTTTTACATTGCTTAAAATATAAATGAACCCTTGTTTTGAAACTTTTAGTATTAATTAATTATTTTGATGTTAGTTTGCTTGAATGCGTAGATGTTTATTATGATTTAGATTGCTTTTCGATTAATTGGTTATTATTTAAATTATTTGTGAATTTTATTATCATCGAGAGAGGTAATAAAATTGTTTGCGCATAGTAATAAATATTGTGAGTTTCGATAAAGAATAGAAATATACATTTATGCCTTGCGTGATTTTTTAAAGATGTTCTAACTCGTTTAATATTTTTTTATATGTTGATATCTTTTATAGAGATATAAAAATGTTGTATATAGGATTAGATTTAATTGATATTGAGAGAAGTTTTTAAATAAATTTGAAACTTCTACCAACTCGCATGATAACAAATAGTCATTTTAATCGTTGTACTAAAATTGGATTAACAAGTGAGATTCTACATCTTAACAATACATTTCAAAAGCTCGATTATCTTTTATTTTAATTTCTAGTACGTAATAAATTAGACATAGAATTATTAGAAANAGGATAGAGATATACATTTATACTTCGCATGATTTTTTTAGATGTTCTAGCCTGTTTAATATTTTCTTATATGTTGGTATCTTTTATAGAGATATGAAAATGTTGCATATATGATTATATTTAATTGCTATCGACAGAAGTTCTTAAATAAATTTGAAACTTCTACCAACTCGCATGATAACAAATAGTCATTTTAATCGTTGTACTAAAATTGGATTAACAAGTGAGATTCTACATCTTAACAATACATTTCAAAAGCTCGATTATCTTTTATTTTAATTTCTAGTACGTAATAAATTAGACATAGAATTATTAGAAATCATTATTGCTATTCGATTAAAGTTATTTTAACTTTAATTCGATAGAACACGTAGTTTTCGTGTGTTCGACACTTTACACTACTATATTACTTGATTACGACCTCATTCACTTGCAAGTTTTCAAACGACCATTTGGCTCGAGTAACAAGTTACTAATGATTGCTTGCAATATGTGATGAATGACATTTCCTAATCAAATCATAGTGGTTCACCGTTTCAATAGAGGTATTATGCAAACCATATGTATTCATATTTACATACAAGATGTTATCCTACTCTTGCTTGCACGTCACTAAAATTTAAAAATGTCGAAGCTTGATCGATGATTTTGTTGAAGATAATTACACAAATTTAAAAATGAGATTAAGGTTAAAGTAGGCAATATATATGTAATTAGATAGTGAAAATTTGTCAACAAATAGATATTGAAGAAATTTATGTGAATGATATATAAACTTTGTTGCATAAACATTACAAAATACAAGTGATTAAATGAAAGGATAATGCTATTTGAAGAAGGCCATGTAATGCCTGTCCTAAATGAAATGAACGTGAGAAGATGAGGTCAGCAATGAGTTGAGAGTGGTGGCGTCACATCTTGCAGATATATGTGTACCACTTGCATTTTAAAAATTATTTAATTTGACTTATTTTTTAATTATTCAGTTTGAGAATTGAATTGTTTACTTTTTAAGATAAGTTTTGGTCCATCATGCTACTCATTAACCGAAGTTAAATCTATTAATTTTAGATTATTTGCTATGGAGAGAGTTTATTCATTGTAATTTGTACCATCTGTATATATGAATAAAATTATTTCATCTTTGATCCTATTTATTTCTTGTTCATTTTCAAATTGTTACGTCTCTACGTTAATTTAGTATCAAAACAAATAGTTTTCTTTTGACTTAACAAATTTCGTTTTCAAATTCAAAAATCAAGATCTCGATAAGTTGTTTACATCAAATCCATCCATGTACATTAGCCTCCACACTCACAAACCCAAGGACAGTAGCAACTCAAATTACAATTATTCATTAAAAAGTTTATGTTTCGATCGAGTTTTAGAAAGAAAAAAAAAACGTTTTATTTTGACCAAACAAATTTCGTTTTCAAATTAAAAAATCAAGATCTCGTTCAGCTGTTTACATTAAATCCATACGCATCAACCCCCCACAACTCATAAACCCAAGGACATTAGCAGCTCAAAAACAAATTTTCATTTAAGATTTTTTTTCGAGTTTTAAGAAAATACAGTAGCTTCTTAAGTTTCTATAGATTGTTATTTGTTAGTTAAAAAAATTTAAAAAATTAAAAAAGCAGTCAGTACATCTGTTGCTAATTTCTATTATTACATAAAAAAAAAAAAATTGCAGAAGTATTGTTCGTAAAAGTTGCTCCTCCTCAAATTAAATCCAAACCCTATACTCCAATGTCAATCGAACAAATAATTCCACCCCTTAAACCAACAATAAATCAGCCTATTCAGCTAGATACCCTAGCCCATTACCAATACAACAACTCACAAATTTAATAAGGCAACTTACAAAAATACCCTTAAACTTAAGTGTCTTTTGAAAATTCATATGAAATATATTTTAAAATTAAAAAATATCGTTTAAATCAATTGTCACTTTTTTTAATAGAAAAAGT
>CAIGRB010002951.1:6218-37235 GCA_903798255.1 Fraxinus quadrangulata | reverse complement strand
TCCTAAATAATCACATCTTAAGGCTGTAAAACAAATCTTTCGATATCTAAGTGGCATTAGAACCTTAGGACTTTGGTATTCTAAGGGCACTCACATTGATCTACTTAGCTATTCAGATGCCAATTGGGCCGGATTCACAATTGATTGTAAAAGTACTAGCGGAACATGTCACTTTCTAGGCTTTGCACTTGTATCATGGTTTAGGAAGAAACAAAACTCTGTTGTTTTATCTACCGTCGAAGCTGAATATATCTCGGCCACTAGTTGTTGTGCACAAGTTCTATGGATGAAACAAACTCTTAGTGATTATCACCTATCCCTTGACCATACACCCATTATGTATGATAACACTAGTGCGATTAACTTGTCTAAAAATCCTATTTTGCACTCTAGGACGAAACATATTGAAATTCAACATCATTTCTTTAGAGACCATGCTAAAAAAGGTGACATTATGCTAGAATTTATAAACACGGAAAATCAATTGGCCAATATATTCACAAAACCTCTAGCTCATGATCGATTCTCACATCTTAGAAGAGGTTTAGGAATATATGCATCATATTACACACCCAAAAAAAAAAACCGGACGTCTGGTACAGAACATCCGGATAGGCAAAACATTTCTACCAAATACAACGGACATCCGGTACTGAAGATTTTCAGATTAAGATCACGACTTCCTCCTATTTTTCTTCTCATCTTCTTACTCTTCCTCCATTCGCCTCTAATCCATTTCATCCTCACCTACCAAAATCGTCTATTCCAATTCATTTTCCCTACCTAAAGTCGATTCTTAACCAATTTCAAGTCTTAAATTTCCACATTTTCGGGCAAAACACCAATTTTTTTAAAAACTCAAACCCTAAGGCTCTTACTCCAAAGTTTTACTTCAAATCGTTCAAATCCCATACTTTGATCAAACAATTTACCATTTTGAAAGTTTTTCTAACACCTCATAACTCTTATTCCAAGATTAGCATTCCAAAGTTCAACATTTTCGATTGTGAGCCCTAATTTTCAAAAAATCCCTAAATTTTTGAAATGTTGGGATCAAGCCGCACGGGAAAGAGGCTCAAGCAACCCGCTCAATGGCCTCCTACTCCATCATCGGCCGAAAAAACGGACCTCGAACCTTAGACACCGACGAACCCCTTCGAGAAGTCGCCCATCTTATAAACATAGAATTTGCTTCTTTTACATTCGATGCACCCACATTTAGAATAGAAGAGCACTTCCTTAATATGGGGTGGGCATCAATATGCACGTTAGAAGATTATGCATATCCACGTCTAATGAAGTATTTTTATCGAAACATGACTTTTACTCAATGTTCGGGAGATATTTCTTGTATTATTAAAAATGTTCGTGTCACAATCTCCAAACCCCTCATTCGCACTTTTCTCGAATTTGCACCTTGTGACATTCAAACTTTTGTGCACAAATCCTACCATCGGATGGATGGTTATAACCCGACCGACGCTCGTCGTCGTGTGACGGATACAAATTTCGAAAATGTTACAAAAATTTCTTCCAACCAACTTACTCCCCCTTGTAAAGTTTTACAAAATATTATTGCTAACATCATCTTACCTAGGAAAGGGCATCGGGATGAGGTGAACTATTTTTGATCTTTTCATTCTTTGCCGACTTACTTGCTCGATTCCCGCATAAACCTCCTCCTCCGACACAACAGCTTTCTTTTGACTATGTATTGCATAATCAAGTACAAAATATATTTATGAAATGTCTCATGTTTTCAATGAACTATTCTTGCTTTCTAAATCTCTATAACTACCTAACTGTTTATTATCTCTGCATTTTTTTCTTATGCCAAAATGGGGAAGATATAGAGGTTGTATGATTATGTTTAAACAGGGGGAACATAAGTGAAATAGATAGGGGGAATATATGTGTACAATTATATTCCTTATCAATGTGTTATCTATTCGTTATTAATCATACATTGCAAACCTTTTTGTTTGTCATAATCAAAAAGAGAAAAATTGTTGACCTATGGTTGACGACTCATTTTGATTATCACAAAAAAATTGCATTTATCACTAACAAATTGATTTAAAGTGTCTTTAGGGATTATTACAATGAAACATGACAAGCTCAAAATCTGTTTTACGCACGAAAAATCACGATACAAAAATGTTTGTATAAAGATTATTTTTTCAAAGGTAAAAATCTCAAACTTATATTTGAAAAATGTCACTTACCTTGAAAAATATTTTCAAAACGTCCCTCAAGTACCTACATTTGTTAAAAATTAAAACGAGGACGTTACGATGTAAAACTGTCGTACCAGACGTCCAGTACGCCATACCAGACGTCCGATATGGTAGTTTTATGCCAACGGTAAAAAATTCAACCATTCTAATTTTGTGACACAAACGGCTAGTTGACCGTCCGGTACGGTGCGTCCGGTTGGATAGAGTTTTTGACTGTTTTGCTCCGATAAATTCCAACTCACTTTACATTCAATCTCAACAATTCTAAGAGTAATAAGTGAGCATTTATTGAGATAAATAATTTGTATTTATTATTTATTCATCTTTATAAATTGATTTATATTTGCAAAACATGTGATTATTCTAAACTTAGAAAATCAATTTTATCAAAGTTTTTCAAATTCAACACTTGAGCTATATTCATTGCCATCTATTAAAGTGTTTGCCTTCTTCTCTTCTTGTTCTCAACTTTGAATCTATTACTCATTAAAAAGAGAAGATTTTACTAGTAAAACTCTTTTGAATTAAGGGTCATATTGAGGTCCCGTAAAGCTCAATAGTGATGGTCGTATTGATGACCCGTAAAGCTCATTAGTGAGGGTCATATTGAGTTCTCGTAAAGCTCAATAGTGCGGGTTGTGTTAAGGTCCTAGAAAGTTTAACATTTTAAAAGGATCGGTGCTCTTTATTTGTAAGTCATCGGAAGCTTTGTAAACTGTTGGATTGCACCATAAGTCAATCACGATAGTGGGAAAGGCCTTGCTCATGACGGAGAGTTTGGTAACGGGGGACGTAGATCAAGTTTGGGATCGAACCTCCATAAACATATCGTTTGTATCTCCTCACCCTTTTACTTATCACTTTTTATTTGCACTTATTATTTGATTGATCTACTTGCTTAAACTTGCTTACAATTACTAGTTACGTAATTTTAGTTAATTATTCGAAATAGTTTTAAAAACCAATTTAACCCGTCTTGGTTATCTATTCTTAGGCTATCAGTTAGAACACCTTCAAGCAAAGTCATTAATACTAATCAAATGGTTAAAGACGTTAAGTTAGAGATCGAAGGAAAAGTACTAAAAGCAGATTTGTACCTCTTGAGAATTAAAGACTTTGATGTAATTTTTGGTATAGATTGGTTGGGTAGAAATTATGCAACTATCTTATGACATGATAATGAGGTTCTATTTCAAAAACCTAGGAATGAAATTTTTTGATTATTTGGAATAAGAATTGGGACTCTACCCCCCAATTAGTGTTTGTAATGAAAGAGGAAAAGATGTTGAGAAAGAATACTGTGAAGAATTTTATTGAATATTGCTAGTAAGCCCCAATTTGAACGAAAAGTGGAAGATGTACCCATGGTTAAGGAGTTTGTAGATTTCTTCCTAGGGATTTACATGGTATTCCGCTAGATAGACGAGTAGAGTTCACGATTGATTTGACCCCTAGAACAACACCAATATCTAAAGCCATGTACATGTGGCACCAAAAGAATTATAGGAGTTGAATATACAATTGTAGGAACTATTGGATAAAGGTTTTATCCAACCTAGTGTATTTGTAAAAAAAGAAAGATGAGTCAATGATGATATGCATTGATTATAGGTATATTAATCATTTGACAATAAAGAATAAATACCCACTCCTAAGGACAAATGATCTTTTTAATCAATTGAAGGGTTCAAAGGTGTTCTTAAAGATCAATTTGAGATTAGGTCAATACCAATTCAAGATAAAGGATTGTGATATCCCTAAAACAACCTTTAGAATGCGGTACGTGCATTGTGAGTTTACGATGATGCCATTTGGGTTAACCAATGCACCAGCTATGTTTATGGACTTAATTAATCAAGTTTTCATCTATATCTAGATCGATTTGTTATAGTCTTCATCGACGATATATTGGTATACTCAAAAGATAAGCAGCAACATGAAAAAACTATTAATAATGGTATGGGCACTCTCCGAAAAGAGAAATTGTATGCCAAATTTAAAAAAATGTAAATTTTGGCTAGATCGCATTGATTTCCTTGGTCATGTGGTTATTGCACAAGGATTGAGGTAGACCTAGCTAAAGTCGAAGCTATAACAAATTGGCCTAAACCGACCAATGTATGTGAGGTTCGTAGTTTATTAGGTTTGGCCGGTTGTTACAGGATATTCATTGAAGGATTTTCTAAAATAGCTGGTCTACTAACACAATTGACTAGAAAAGGGAGTAAAGTTCCGATGATCAGATAAGTGTGAAAATAGTTTTCAATAATTGAAATAAAGATTGGTGTCAGCTCCGATATTAACAATACCAGAAGGTACAGAAGGATTTGTTATATATAGTAATACATCTAAACAAGGTTTAGGATATGTGTTGATGCAACATGGAAAGGTTGTTGCCTACGCCTCTAGGAGTTAAAACCATATGAACAGAATTATCCAACGCATGACTTAGAACTTGCAATGTAGTTCATGCCCTAAAAATATGGCGTCATTATCTCTATGGTGGTAAGTGTGAGATACACACCGATCACAAAAGTCTCAAATACTTCTTTATACTAAAGGAGTTAAATATGAGACAGAAGAAATGGTTACAGTTAGTCAAAGACTATGATTGCTCCATTCTTTACCACCTGGGTAAATCCAATGTAATTGCTAATGCTCTTAGTAGAAAAACAACTACAAAATTGATAGTTCCAACCAATCAAGAACCATTAGTTAAGGAATTTAAAATTTTGAGGCTAGAGGTTGTTGTACCTACAGTACAGAAGTCAGCTATTATTGCAGCTCCAATAGTTCAACATATTCTTAGAGAATGGATTAGAGAATCCCAAAAGAATTACCCATTTCTATGTAAAATCATGGCTGAAATTGGGACAGATAAGTGAAGTGAATTTATGATAGCTGATGATGAGGTATTTATGTATAAAGGCAGATTGTGTGTTCCTAAAATGAGGAATTAAGGAAAGAAATTCTCGAAGAAGCACATTCCATCCCTTATACAACATATCCAAGCGGTACGAAAATGTTTCGAGACCATCGAAATACATTTTGGTGGAGAAATATGACTTTTTGTAAGTAAATGTATGATTTGTTAGCAAATGAAAGCAGAACATCATAGACATTCAGGGTCACTTAGACCACTGGATATATCGGAATGGAAATGGGAACACATAACCATGGATTTCATGTTAGGATTTATGAGGTCTACTAAAGGAAAAAATGTTATCTAGGTAATAGTGGATCGTCTTACAAAGTCAAACCACTTTCTTCTAGTTAAATTAACATTAACTATAGAACAATATATATAGGTTTAACATTCACTATAGAACAATATACATAGGTTTATGTGAGAGAAAAAGTCAGGTTACACGGTGTTCTTGTTTCTATTGTTTCAGACAAAGACCCGAGATTCACATCAAAATTCTGGAAAATTCTACAAGATGCTATGGGAACAAAATTGAAATTTACTACAGCATATCACTGACAGACCGATGGACAATCTGAAAGGACGATCCAAATATTCGAAGATATGTTAAGAGCGTGTGTACTAGATCTCGATGGCAGCTGGGATGAACTTTCCTTGGTAGAATTTTCCTATAACAATAGTTTTCAGGCAACTATAGGCACGCGATCTTATGAGGCAATATATGGTAGGAAGTTCACATGACCTATCTATTGGAATGAGGATGGAGAAAGAAGGATCCTAGGAACCCAGTTCATTGATCAAACAGTACTGGTTGTGGATAAGATTCGAGATAGAATTAAAGCTGCTTAGGATAGACAGAAAAGCTATGCTAATGGAAGAAGAAAAGATATTTAGTTCCGAATTGGTGATAAAGTGTTTCTGAAAGTAGCTCCAATGAAGGGAGCACTTACATTTGGGGAAAAAGGAAAATTGAGACCAAGATTCATTGGACCATTTGATATACTAGGAAGAGTTGATGTAACATATACACTGGCCCTACCACTAGAACTTTCAGCAATACATAATGTTTTCCACATATCAATGTTGCAAAAATACTTACAGGATTCTAGTCATGTGGTCAACCATCAGACTTTAGATGACAACATGATTTAACCTATGAAGAGGTGCCAATGGGGATACTAGAAAGAAAGATTCACGTACTAAGGAATAGGGAGATTCTTTTAATCAAGGTGGTCTGGCCTCGTCATGGAGTGGAAGAATCATCTTGGGAAAATTAAGATGAGATGAAATTATTTTAAGGATGGTATGTTGTAGAGCCCTTAATTCTTTAGCTGTGTTACATATAATTTATTTGACAATTAGTAGGAATACCTTGTCTAGTCAAGTCTTTATGCTAGTCAATTTGTTATGCCTAATAGTTAATTTGCATCTATATGACTTTTCCTTAATAGTTGAGGGATCAAAGTGGAAAATAAATAAGTTGTAAATGAAAGTGTACATATTCGTTTCCTTCATGTTTTTTTCGGCCAGTACAATTTTTGGAAATGTAAAATAACTATAAGCATGGTTAATGATAACCACAAATCCAATTAAGGTGGTAATTATTTAATTTGACAAGAATGTTGATATTAATTATCACAAATCCAAATAAAGTTATTCAATTTGACTATGATTTTTTGAAAGTTGATGATATAAATATATTATATTTATCTTAAACTAATTAGTGATGTAGGACAATTGACGTTAGAGTTTGAAAAAGAATTGAACCGAAAATTGGCGAAAAGAGTTGTTTCGACTAATTGGGCATAACTTTTTGCACCGGTGTCAAACTTTCTATTATAATATATTTTCGAAAACATCTTTCAGCGCTCTACACTATCCCAATGGGTACACCCCGGTTGACATCGTTTTCAGCCTCAAATTTGTAGTTTAATGCTAGTTACCGGGTTGTCAAAGTTTTAGCGTTATTTATTATTTTTAGTAGATATCTATTTTGGTCTTTTGCTTCAATTAGGGTTTCCGGATACTATTTAAAGACTTTCGTGTTTCTGAATACATCATCAAATTATTGGAGGCTATTATTTTCTTTGAGTTACAATTATTTCTCTTTGGGTTTACGTTTGTAAACCTAGAATTTCCGTTCTGCGTCAATTAGGCTTATCACCACACATTTATTCAATTGAATTAGAATTGAAGTTTGTGGTTTAGTTAGAATTTTTAGTGTTAATCGAGTTAGGAAAACCATTCATGCCTCTAATACAATTGAACTTATTAATTAGTCATTATCTACATAATCTAGAATAATAACTAATTGATTATGATACAATCCTAATCCTAATCCTAATCAAACTACCCCAAGTTTACCTATAAATAGCAACGCTATGCACATATGTTTGCCACAAAATTCATTTTTCAACTTTTGTTTCATTCTTTAAAAGTTTAGCAGAAACCCCTATTAAAACTTTTAGAAGGTTTTCATAGGAGTTTCAATTTTATCCTTTGTTTCGGCCAATTCAAGAATTTTTATTTACCATTTTAAGGTGAGGTGTGCTATTAGTGGTGTTTCCACATCTTTTCAAATATGTTGTTGTGTATAATTTAATTACTTCAACTTAATGCTCCTTCGGGAGAAATCATGATACATTTTAAGATGTTCCTTTCGGTATCAGTTAGTCTTCAAGTTATTTTGGAGCGTTTGCTAGAATTATCATTTTTCATGGTGTGATAATTCTCATTTTTTTGGTAAGAAAATTATCATTTTTCATGGTGTGATAATTATCAATGACAAATTCATGTTTGGACTGAATATGGAGTAGCAAGCATCTCATTGAGTTTAATTTGTCATACTCATCATTTGTTTACAAATTTCAAGTAAAAAATCACATGTTGGATGGAGGTGGATGGATACCAAACCAATGGATTCTCGTCACGAAATACCTTATTTGTTGAATTTGATTAGTCTTGGAGTGACATTATAATTTTTAGTTATTCCTAGTTTTATTGCATGTTAGAACTAGTTTTTATTAATGTTTTGATGAAAGTTATGATTCCAAAACGTTCAACATATTTTATTAAATTAAATTTATCTTTTATTAAAGGTTGTTCAATTTTTATTTAATATGTTATTATATTAAAAAAATTGAAGCACTTCAAGAAATTCATGCTTGGTAATGCATCAGGTCGCTAGAATTTGGGGCGTTACACAATCAATTGGACAAGTAGCTGAGAGAGTAATGATACCACAAAATCAGTTAAATGAGTAAGTGGAGATAATGAAGTAGACTTGCCAATCTCCATGTTCTTGATGTCTATAATAATAGCGTTTGTAAGCTCCAATATTGTATATCGAGATTTTAGAGTAAATAATTTTTAGATAAGGGAGGATTGGATTAATTTGACTAGCAATATTCTCCAACTAGAAAATTCAGCAACAAATTCTTCCCATCGGCAAAACTAGCAAAACTTCGACTGAAAATTCAAACATTCCAACAAAGAGATGGGAAGAGTTATCATGAGGCATGTAACATACTCAAGGAGCTAATGAGAAAGTCTCCAAATTATGGAATCACCATAGGTAATCAAGTGCAATAATTCTTCCCTGGACTTTTACAATTGTCAAAATTTCAGGTGGATTCCTCTAGTGGTAGATTAATCATCGGTAAATCAGTTCAACAATGTATGGATTTGTTTGAGTTAATTCCCACTACACATTCAATGTTCTCATCAGAAAGAGTGGTATCATAGAAGACATCTGAAATTTATAAAGTAGATAGCAAGGTATCCACCAATGCACAGATTGCTGCCTTGACAAAAAAAAGGTGAAATTACTGGAAAAATCACATATAGAAAGAACATGCAATGATGACCAGTCCATTATGTGAAAATTGTGGAGCTAATCATTCCACAAAATATTGCCTATCTGTGGGTTTTCTCGAAGAACAAGTAAACTTCATTCCAAATGGTTCCCACAAATTCAACCTATATTGACAAACATAAAACCTAGGATGGAGGCATCACCTAAGCTTCAGATGGTCTAATAATCAAATGGGAAAAATTCAAACAATTCCCAGTAAGAGAAAAAACCAAGTTTGGAGAGATGTTTAATCAGTGCAAGCAAAAAACATACAAAGTGTTCCAGTAAATTGATACAAATTCTCAGAATCAACAAGTATCTATCAAGAAGTTGGAAACACAAATTGGTCAAATAGTTCAACAGCTTGCAGAATGCCCACAGTGGACATTGTCGGTAATACATTGATCAATCCAAAAGAGCAAGTACAAGATATTACATCCAGAAGTGGAGTACAATTACCAAAGATACATGTGAAGAGGCCAAATAGAAAAGAAAATGAGTTGGAAGTTGAAAAAGCTAGCAAGGAAAAAAAAATTATGTAGGAATTAGAGAAGAAGAGATAAAGGAAACACCACCAATGAGAGCACCAAGTCCAATCAAGGCTTATGTGCCACCCATTATTTTCCCTCAATGATTGTAAAAAATAGAAGTTGGATAAGCACTTTGCCAAGTTTGTGAAGGTTTTCAAAAAATTGCACATAAATATCCCCTTCGCAGATGCATTAGCACAAATGCTTAGCTATGCCAAATTTTTGAAGGAAATTATTTCCAGTAAGAGAAAGTTGGAATAACATGACACAATCAACCTAAACGAGTAATGCAGTGCAATTCTCCTAAAGAAGCTACCTCCTAAACTAAAGAACCCATCAAGTTTTACTATATCTTGCACCATTGCTTCTAATTACTTTGAGCATTTTTATGTAATTTAGGTGCTAATATTAATCTAATGCCACTCTTTGTTTATAAGTCTCTTGGATTGGGAGAAGCAAAACCAACAACAATATCATTGCAACTGGCTGGCGGTCCATCAAAAGACCAAAAAGAATCATTGAAGATGTGCTAATCAATGTAGATAAATTCATCTTCCCGCCAAAATTTATTATCTTGGACATGGAAGGGGATTCAAATATTTCTCTAATCTTGGGAAGACCTTTCGTTGCTACTGGAAGAGCACTTATTGATGCATATGATTGAAAGATGATTTTTCGAATAGACAATGAGTAGGTTATATTCAATATGTTCAAGGCGATGAAATACCCATTGACTTCAGATACTTGTTAATAATGGATGTTCTTGAGAAGTTTATAGCTGATACAGTTGAGGCAGAACATCCATCAAACAAATTTGAAGCAGATATTGTATGGTCAGAATCAGAGAAGTTAGTAATAAAGGAATGTATTGTACAGTTGGCTAAACAACCCATGGGACATAGACATTAGCAATATAAGTCTCTTGGTGCCAATCAATCACTGCCGATAACTTTAGTAGAGAAGGCTCCAACTCTTGTGTTAAAGCCTTTTCCATCACATCGACGCTATACTTATTTGGTAAAATTTGTTTCACTTCCAGTAATCATCGCTAATGATATGATAAGGAGGTGGAGAAAAAGTTATTCGAGGTACCAAAGACGCACAAAACTGCTTTTGGATAGACGACAACTGATATTAGAGGAATCAATCCTATTTTTTGCATGCACAAAATCTTAATAGAGGATGAGTCCAAGCCATTAGTGGAAGGTTAGCGTAGATTGAATCCAAATTTGAAGGAAGTGGTGAGAAAAGAAGAGCTTGAATTGTTGGATGTAGGGATAATTGATCTCATCTCAGACAATTCTTGGGTAAGTCCAATACATGTGGTGCCTAAGAACGGTGAAATTACAGTAGAGAAGAACGAGAACACTAAGTTGCTACCAACACGTTTAGTTACGGGATGGAGAGTGTGTATAGATTATAGGAAGCTAAATAATACCACTAGAAAAGATCCCTTTCCATAGAAGTAGTAAGAAAAGAAGTGTTGAAACTGCTCGATGCAGGAATTATCTATCCTATTTCAGATAGTTCTTGGGTGAGTCCAGTACATGTGGTGCCTAAAAAAGGTTGAATTACAGTAGAGAAGAACGAGAACATTGAACTGATACCAACACAATTAGTAACTAGGTAGATAGTGTACATCGATTACAGAAAGCTGAATAATACTATATGAAAATATCACTGTCCATTGTCCTTCAATGATAAGATGTTGGAAAGGTTAGACGGTCACTCACATTACTGCTTTCTGGACGGATATTCAGGGCAACCAAATAGCAATTGCTCCAGAAGACCAGAAGAAAACAACATTCACATGCCACTACAGTACTTTTGCCATTAAGAGGATGTCTTTTGGTCTATGCAATGCACCTGTAACTTTTCAGCATTGCATGATAGCTATATTTTTTTACATGGTGAAAAAGTACATCGAGGTATTCATGGATGAATTTTCAGTATTCGGTGATTCTTTTGATAACTGGTTGAAATATTTATATCTAGTGTTACAAAGGTGAGAAGAAAAGAATTTGGTGCTTAATTGGGAAATGTCATTTTATGGTGAAGGAAGGAATAGTGTTAAGGCATAGGATCTCTTCATAGTGTATTGAGGTCGAAAAAGCCAAGACACAGGTGATTGAAAAATTGTAGCCACTTACTTCAGTTAAAGGGATCAAAAACATTTGGGGACATGCAGGGTTCTATAGAAGATTAATTCAAGACTTTTCAAAAATCACAAAACCTTTGTGTAGTCTACTGGAGAAAGATGTGTCATTTAACTTTTTTGATGAGTGTTTAAATGCATTTAACACTTTGAAAGAAAAGTAAACCTCTGTACCTATTATAGTGGCATCAGATTGGGAGTCACCTTTTGAGCTCATGTGTGATGCCAGCAATTATACAATGAGAGCAGTGCAAGGACAATAAAAGGGAAAGATATTGCATGTCATATATTGTGCCAGCAAAACTTTGACAAATGTTCTGATCACTTGTGCAACAATTGAAAATAAAATGCTAACACTAGTATTTGCCTTTGACAAATTTCGCTCATATCTGATTGGTTCAAAGGTTATAGTTTATACATACCATTAGTGTCACGTGTTTTATGTAACGTACAATATACTGTAAGTGTACGATGTCAAATTTTGTAGTTATTAATGGAGTTAGAGTATCGAACCCACATAAATTGTAATTTAATTTTATACTAAGTACTCTAATTGTGTAGCCCCTATTTTTCTAGACGAATGAATTTTTGAACCAATGTTCTATCAAAACTAGGGATGATTGTATCGAATTCAATGAATAAATGCAAGTTATACGAATTAATCAATATAGGAGAGCCTTGGGTATGGTTTCACCTATCTATAAAATATGATTTTCAAAAACCTAGTTAATCCTAGAAATTAATTAAAATATCTCTATTCTGATTAAAATAAAGATTTATCAAGATTGTGGTTCTTAGATGAAACAAGCTTCATAGATTCTACACTTTCTCTCAAACCCCATAAGATCTAAATTGTGTTATTGTTGTGATCACACCTCAATTTCCCTCTATTGAGTGCCGAAATTGACCAGCATCTAATCATTCAATTAGTGGCCAATTAATTAAAAGCATTGAATCAATAGCACAAATAAACAGAAAGGAAAAGTTCATAGAAATAACTAAAACAAAATCAATTCATATCTTTATGTTTTGACTAATCAAACCTAGAAGAATTATTTAGTTCATGATATGAGATATGAAATATATACAATTCATAAAGAGTAACATGAAGAGAAGAAAGATAAAACTATTTTTTGGAAGGTTGAATCAATCTTCTTCGTCAGGTTGAATCTTGTCACCTTCAATTCTTGTTTTTAACTCGATGAATAGTTGAAAAGTGATCTTTAGGGTTATATTTATATCATCATGAAGTATTGGAAGATTAGGGTTCGATTGGGACTTAAAAAGAGACCAAAATATTCAAAACCATTTTTCTCACCCGGTGGCACCCCAGCACCACAAGCATGGTGGTGCAGCTCCACGAAGCTGTTGAAATTTAGCAACAGTGGCGCTGTGGAGCCCATTTTCGGGTGGAAAAATCAGCTCTATGCATCCTTCAATATTTTTATCATAATTTTTTCTCCCGACACCCCATTAGGTAATTCAAAGTACGTTGGAAAGATAACTCAAAGGTCCACAACTTTACTTCAGATAACTTTCTCTAACTCGAACGTTTACTATGTCAATAATGGGTCTTAATCTCTGAATAAAAATCTAGAACATACTTGTGTGGTTGAAAATTGATAAAATATTTTAATCATATTTCACTCTTTTTTTACTTCTAATTGCATTCGAATGTCTCCTAGCAATCTTAAATTATCGTTTTGTGGTCCAATCAACTATTAAAAAGTTACAATTGAGTCCTTAAACTTTGGATTTTACCATTTTTTGTCGTTATTCAGTTATTTCTTTCAATTTAGCCTTCAATCATCGAGTTTCATCAAATCAACATCAACTTCTCCCTGATTCATGCCAACATCATTCTTTTCTTTAAAATTTACACAATTCACATCAATTCACCTAACCTATAAAACGACATTAAAACACACATTCAAATGTCCTAAAAACTCTTAAAGACAATCAAAATAATAAGTTTAAGAAGAAATAAAACAATATGTGAACCACACTTATCACGCAGACTTGAAATACTTGTTCAAGAAGAAGGATGCCAAACCCAGGTTATTCATTAGGTTATGTTACTACAAGAGTTGGACATTTAAATTCGTGATAAAAGGGAACAAAAAATTAGGTAGCATATCACTTATCGAGGTTGGAATAGTGAAAGTAGTCACATAAGGTGGATATCAATGAAATAGTTTTTGATGAGCAATTGTTATAGGTGGAGAAAGTAGCATGGTATGCATATATTGTCATCTACTTAGATGGTGGCCATATGAATCCAGACCTTACTTATTAGCAGAAGAAAAAACCTCTACATGAAACTAAATTTCATTATTGGGATGATCTATATTTATGCCGAAGAGGGGCAAATAAAATCATTAGAAGGTGCATACTTGAAGATGAAATAAAGCCAATCTTATTACGAGTTCATGCTTCAGCTTATAGAGGACACTTGGGCCCTACAAAAATAGCATGAAGGTGCTTCAATGCTGTTTCTTTTGGCCAACTTTACTCACGGATTGTCACAACTTCTGTAGATCATGTGATAGGTGCCAACGAATGAAAAACATATCATCCCATCATGAGATGCTACTAAACAACATTCTGGATGTGGAAATCTTTGATGTGTGAGTTATTGATTTTATGGGACCTTTTCCATCATCCTTTAATACTCACCGTGGATTACGAATCAAAATGAGTGGAAGCCAAGGCCTTTCCTATTGATGATGCAAATGTTATGGTGAGCTTTATAAAAGAAATATCTTTAACCGATATGGAGCACTTAGAGCAATGATAAGTGATGGTAGAACTCACTTCTTCAATCGGTTATTAAAGGTAGTGCTTCACAAGTATGGAGTGCAATATCAAATAGCCACACATTTTCATCCTCAAACATGTGGACAGGTTGAGACTTTGAATAGAAAGTTAAAAAGACTCATGGAACATACTGTGAATTTATCTCGAAAAGATTGGTCGAAGAAATTAGATGATGCTTTATGGGCATATCGCACTGCTTTTAAGATGCCAATTGAAATGTCACCATATCAGATGGTTTTTGGAAAAGCAAGGCACTTACCAATGGAGTTTGATCATAAAGCATATTGGGCACTGAAGCTGTTGAACATGGATTTAGAAAAGGATGTGGAAACAAGAATATTATAGCTTCATGAATTGGAAGAATTCAGAAGAGAAGCCTATGAAAGTGCAACCATCTACAAAGAAAGGACAAAACAATGGCATGACAATAATATTCGACAATGAATTTTCAGAGTGGGAGATCAAGTGCCCTTGTACAACTCCAGATTGAAACTCTTTTTAGGAAAATTGAAATCAAGGTGGTCCGGACATTTCACAGTTTATCAAGTGTTGAACTACATTATCCAACAAAAGAAAATTTTAAGATGAATGGGCAACGCATCAAACACTATGTGGAAGATTTTCCCACTGCTAAAGAAAGTCTCGACATCGCTATTCCCGAATGACAGCGATATAAAGTCAAGCTAATGACTTTAAAAAAGCATTTTTGGGAGGTAACCCAAGCTCTATCCCGTTCTTTTCAATTATTTAGATATTAGATTATGATTTTTTTCCTTTGTTTTCAATTATGCCTCTCTTTTTGTAGGCCAAATTTTTAGTTTGGAGGCAGCAACATTAGTAGAATGGAGATTGGAGGTAAAAAAAATGTAGAGAATCAGTGCCCAAATGCCCCTCACACAAGATGGTATACAGAATTCAGGTGCCTAGGTGCCAACCCAAATTCCAGAAATGCGCCACTCTACAACTCATTGGCCAGTCTATTAGGGGGTAAGTGCCTACAATTATTTTTGGGAATTTCTTACAAAGTTGTAATTGGAAGAATAAGGAGTAGTATTTGGGAGTTTTTGGTAGATTGAGGTTTGATTGGCTTGATTGTGAGGCTATTTGGAGTATTTTAAATTGTAAATTGTGGAAGTATACATTGGTGCTCTCTATTTGTTAGTGAAAATGACAATGTGAAGTGTATAGTTAGTTTAAGAATTTGGGTGTGGAATTGGGAACACTACATTGAGTTGTAGATTGAATTATCAATGTTTTTTAGGCTGGGTGATTGAGTTTCAGTTTGTTGAACATGGTAAACAATGCCTCCCAAACGACCACAAAATATAGCCTCCCCTTTGGCTTCCTCTAATAGGAGCAAATTCATTAGTGTCGAGGCCACCAAATGATATAATAACAAAGTGGTACACAAGAATTGTATTCCTGAACAAGGTTTTGACAATTACATGATGGAATAGATTGAACAACGGGGGTGGGGATTGTTTTCCAAACCTCCCCGACCTGCACTAATTTCGGTTGTCATGGAATTTTATGCCAATGCTAGGGAACGTGAAGACTTCCGAGTGTTTGTAAGATGTAAATGGATTCTTTTCGATAAAACTTTCATCAATAAGTTCTATAATCTTCCAAATGTGGATGAAGATGAGTATTCTAAGCTTCTTGAAGAGGGAGTTGACTCAGAAAAAATACTTAGAGTCTTGGCCAAACCTGGAACTTCTTGGAAACGATCTGAGACCGATGTTATTAATTTTCTTGCTTCAAGCATGAATACAGGGTGTAAGACTTGGCATCACTTCATATCTACCAAACTCTTACCGAGCAGCAATTTAAGTGAGGTAACGAGGGAGCATGCACCACAAAATTATGCATAATCTAAGAGGTTGACGATTAATATTGGGAAGGTTATTCACAATAACATCATACATAATCTAAGAGGTTCAACTACGGGTGGTTTGGGGCATCCAACATTGATATTTGAGCTTTGTCTGAAGGGTAGTATTTAACACACCATGTTGACCTATGGNCTAACTCTTCTCGTGGGATGCACACCCTGTTGACTTATGGTTAATTTCATCCTTAATGTTTTGATCATAACAATTAATTTTGAGTGATGATAATTCAATGTTAAAATCAATCAAATATTGCCAAAATCAACACATTATAAATCGGACTCAAAATAAAAATCAAAGTGAAATTTAAGCATTCAAGTCAAATCATTCGAGACGAGAGTTTAAAAGACAAACGTCAATAAAAAGCAAGATCAAGTCTAAGAGATACTTCGAAGCAAGATCAAAGACTAAACTTCTTAGTTCAAATATAAATGTATTAATACTTTGATATTAGTAATGAATGATAAAACCTCAAAAATCGTTTTATGCACAAAAACATTATTTTTATAAAAACACTTGCATAAAAAAATTATTTTTCAAAGAGTAAGAATTTAAACTTGATATTTAAAGTTTTTACAATGTTACTTACTCCTTCAAAAACCCACATTTAAAAAAAAAAAAGTCAAAGTCAAAACGAACGTCTGATTGACCATGCGGACATCCGGTTCTCCAACGGTTATTTTTTGAATTGTTCTGATTTTTGACGCATAACGGCTAGTTAGGTCATCCAGTTCAGGATGCGGACGTCAGGATGGGTCGCCCGATTTGCCAGAATTTTGAGTGTTTCGATTACTACTATAAATATCACTTCGCTTTGCATTCATAAAACAATTAGAAGAGAGCTTTCTTGTGAAATATATTTGTGAAAAAATCATTTTTAAGTTTACATTTGTACATTCATTTCATTTATTTTTTCATAACAAAAACTTTGATTGTTGAATCAAACTTCTTGAATCACTTCTCTCATCAAAGTTTTTCATCTCTCTTTTCCTTAATTTACTTATATCAATTTTAAAAGATATCTATATTTTTTAAGAAGATCTATACACTTATTTTGCATAAACATTTCTATTTCTTCTTATTTAAAACTTTGATTGACTTAATCAAATTTGAAAAATCGTCATATACATCGAAGTTTTTAATTTCTCTCTTAGTACTTAATTTATCACAAACTATTCATTGAAAGAGAGATACATTTTTTAAAAAGATTTTTGCACTTACATTGCATAAACTTTTCTTCTTCATATTGAAACTTTAATTGATTGAACTAAACTTGTAAAATCATCATATTCATCAAAGTTTCTCATTTCTCTCTTAGTACTTAATTTATTACAATCATCCATTAAAAAAAACATATTTCTTGAGAAGATTTTGAACCTACATTATATTTATTTCTTCATTTTCTCATTGAAACACTTTGATTAATTGAATCTTATTTTTGACTATCATATTTAACAAAGTTTTTCATCTAACAATTGAGCTATCATTTATTATTATTCATTGAAGTGTTAGCCTCTCTTAGTACTTAACTTGTTTGTATTATTTATCAAGAGAGGTATTCCATTATAAAATCACTTTGATAAAGTGTGGGTCATGGTAAAGTCCCTTAAAGATCAACATTGTATAAGGATTGGTACTCCTTGTTGTAAGTCATCGTGTGAGTCATATTAAGGTCCTTTGAAAGCTCAACAGTGGGTCGTGTTGAGATCTCGTAAAGCTCAACATTGTATAAGGATCTGTGCTCCTTGTTTGTAAGTCACCGAAAATGTTGTAAAAGGTTGGATTGCATCATAAGTCAATCAACATAATAAAAAAGCCTTACTCTTGCTGGAGAGGTTGGTAACGGAGAACGTAGATCATTGCTTTGGATAGAGCCTCGACAATTATATCATTTCCATCATATCTCCCTTTTACTTATCGCTTCTATATTTGTGCTTATTATTTGAATTAATCTATTTAATCTTTACTTGCTTCAATTTAAATTAATTCTTCAAAACAGTTTTGAAAACCAATTCACTCCCCTCTTGGTTAGTTATTCTTGGATTATCAATTGGTATTAGAGTAAGGTGCTCAACTTTAAAGATTACACAATCTTGAATAATGGCTAACCATATTTTTCAAAATCTTGAGGCGCATTCTACAAATCGTCATCCTTTCTTTGATGGTACTCATTGTAACTATTGGAAGGCTAGAATGACAATATTTATTCAATCAATAGATTACAATATTTGGGAAGTAATTGAATTTTGTCCACATATGTCTAAAAAGGTTATTAAAGATGATGGTAAACCGGATCAAATAATTTCTCAACCTAGAGAGGAATATAATGAAGAGGATAAAAGAAAATTGTCTTTAAATGCTAGAGCCAAAAATAAAATTTATTATGCTTTAAATGGAAATGAATTTAATCGTATTAGTACATGTGATTCCGCTTATAATTTTTGACATGCTTTAGAAATTACTCATATTGGAACTAGAAAAGTGAAAGAAACTAAGATAAATCTCTTAGTTAAAGATTTTGAAAATTTTTTTTATAAAGAAATGAATCAATTGTTGACATGATCACCTCTTTTATTGATATTGTTAATGGCCACAAAGACTTTGATTGAAAATTCACTAACGGTGAATTTGTGAGTAAAGTGCTTAGGTCACTCTCAGAAGAATGAAGTCCATTGAGAATGTTGATAGAAAACACCAAAGATATTAGCACATATTCATTGGAAGAGCTCCATGGAACATTGATGACATATGAGCTAAATCGCACCGAGGCAAAGGAGAAAATGTTGAAAAGAAAATAAGATGAAAGACGCCAAATTGCGTTAAATCCGTAGATGATGAAAGCACTTCAAGCGAAAATATAAATGATGAAGAACTTGATGATCTAGTTTTTTTTGTTAAGAAATTGAAAGGTTTTCGCAAAAATCTGATTCCAAAAAAGAAGAAAAGGGAAGAGAAAAGAATAGATTCATCGAAAAGAAAACACTTCAAACAACATGGGATGAAAGTGACGATGATGACCATGAAAAAGATTAAAGTCAAGAGGAAATTACTAACATGTGCTTCATGGCTATTGAAAATGAGGTAAAGGAAAATTTTTCATATAATGAATTATCTACCCCTTATGATAAAATTCTTGAAGAATTTGAAAAACTTGCTTTAAATCATTCGATCCTAAATTGGGGTAAATGAACTTTTAAAAATTCAAAATGATTTTGAAACAGAAAAAGTTGATTATAATTCTTTAATTAAAGAGAATTCTTCTTTACAAGAAATGATTTTAGATTTGATTCAAATTATTAACAAATTTACTCAAGACAAGAAAAATTTTCATTTAAAGTTTGATGAGTAAAAATGTGTTTTTGAAAAAGTATGAATTGGATATAAACCATTTTAAACAAAAGTCTCTTAAAATTTTATTTGATAAAGCTTCAATGCCATGATTTATGGCTGCAGTTCGCACACTCTGCGAGCAATTTGGGTCGAAGGATTTTGATGCTTCTATGCTACTTCAAATCTTCAATTCACCTACTAAACCAACAATTGATGAAGGAAAACACATGGGTCATAACACAATTGAGACAATTTACAATAAATCATTTGAATTCAACTTGGCCCAAGTCCGCCTGCGTGAAGAACAGCCTGTAGAGCCAATTGCCGAATCTGATGTTGTTTTTCCTGGCAATTCAACCAACATTAATGCAATTGATGGCCAAAAGAGTATGGATAGCATGCCAATTGTTGGAAATGTTGAGCAATTGAACTCCAATTTGTCCTCCCAAGCCATGGCTAGTGAGCCCTCTCCAATTCCAATTTTTGGTTATTATGATTCTTCAGTTGATAAGGTTCAGTCATTAATGAATTCTACCCATGCAATTCTACCTCTTGTCTATGTGCCTCTAGCTCATAATTTGTTCGGTATTTCCATGAAATTTTATCCAAATGTTGTATCACTTACAACTTTAACTCGTGCTGCTCAAGAGCATGCTTCAGAAATTTCATGTAGGAATTTTGAATAAGTGTTACAACAAGGGCAAACTTAGTTTGGACCATGCTGAAGAGTTGTCCAGTATTTTCATAAAATTTTTATATAATTATTGTAGCACTAACAAATTTAGCTCATGTTGTTAAAGAGCAGGCTTTGAAAATTTCATGTAGAAATTTTGACTAATTTAGTTTGGACTGAGCTTAAGCATTGTTCAGTATTTTCAAGAAATTTTATTTAAGTGTTGTAATACTTGCAACTTTAGCTCATGCTGTTGAAGAGCAAGCTTTGGAAATTTCATAAAGGAAATTTGACAGCATTGCAGTGCGGGCAAACTTAGTTTGGAACGAGCTAAAGAGCAGGTTGGTATTTTAATGAAATTTTGTCGAAGTGTTGTAGCACTTACAACTTTAGCTGATGTTGGTAAAGGGCAGTGTTTCCAAATTTCATGTAGGAAATTTGACCAAGTGTTACAGCACTGGCAAACTTAGTTTGGATCGAGCTTAAAAGCTGTCCGATATTTTCACGAACTATTTTCTAAGTGTTGTAGCATTTACAACCTTAGTTCATGCTGGAAATTTGACAAAGTATTGCATTGCGGGCAAACATAGTTTAGATCGAATTGAATAGCTGTTCGGTATTTTCATGAAATTTTATCTAAGTGTTGTAGCACTTACAACTTTAGCTCATGCTACTGAAGAGAAGTCTTTGGAAATTTTATGTAGTGAATTTGATTAAGTGTTGCAGGGCGAGCAAACTTAGTTTTGACTGAGTCGAAGAGCTATCCATGCATTCAAGAAATTTCATATAGGTGCTCTAGAACTTACAACTTTAGCTAATGGTGCTAAAGGGCGGGGTTTGGAAATTTCATGCAATACATTTGATTATGTGTTGTTGCGCGGGAAAACTTAGTTCTGACCGAGCTTAAGAGTTGTCTGGTATTTTCATGAAATTTTACCTAAGTTTTGTAGCATTTACAACCTTAGCTCATGCTATTGAAGAGCAGGCTTTGGAAATTTCATGGAGAAAATTTGACTTTGTAGTGCAGGCAAACTTAATTTGGATCCAGCTGAAGAACTGTCTGATATTTTCATGAAATTATATCTAAGTGTTGTAGAACTTACAACCTTAGATCATTTGCTGAAGAGCACGAAATTTCATGTAAGAATTTGACAGTGTTACAGTGTCAACAAACTTAGTTTGGACCAAGCTAAAGAGTTTTTCGATACCTTCATGAAATTTTATATAAGTGTTGTAGCACTTAAAAATTTAGCTCATGCAATTCAAGAACAGGTTTTGAAAATTTCAGGAAGTAAATTTGACTAAATGTTGGGGTGTGGGCATATACCTTAAGAGTTGTCCGGTATTTTTACGAAATTTTATTTGAGTGTGTAGTATTTACAACTTTAGCTCATGCTGCCGAAGAGTAGGGTTTGAAAATTTCATGTAAGAAAGTCGACTAAGTGTTTCAACGCGTGCAAACTTAGGTAGGATCGAGTTGAAGAGTTGTTCCGTGTTTCCATTAAATGTTATCTAAGAGTTGTAGCCTTTACAAATTTAACTCGTACTACGGAAGAAAATGGTTTGGAAATTTCATATAGGAATTTTGAATAAGTGTTGTAGCGGGGCAAACTTAGTTCGGACCAAGTTGAAGAGCTGTTCGATATTTTCATGAAACCATACGTATGTATTGTAACACCTACAACTTTATCTCATGCTACTCAAGAATAGGCTTTGGATATTTCATGTTGGAAATTTGATTAAGTGTTACAACGCACGCAAACTTAGTTTGGACCGAGCTTAAGAGCTGCTCGGTATTTTCTCGAAATTTTATACGAGTATTGTAGGATTTACAAATTTAGCTCATGCTGCGAAAGAGAAGGTTTTGGAAGTTTCATATAGGAAAGTTGGCTAAGTGTTCTAATGCGAGCAAATTTA
Source organism: Fraxinus quadrangulata (assembly GCA_903798255.1). NCBI lineage: Eukaryota > Viridiplantae > Streptophyta > Magnoliopsida > Lamiales > Oleaceae > Fraxinus > Fraxinus quadrangulata. The sequence continues at coordinate 14,908 of CAIGRB010002951.1, read as the reverse complement.
GTTTTATCTATGTGTTTAGCACGTGGACCGAGTTGCGGCATGGTCAAAATTAGTTTGGACCAAGCTTAAGAGTTTTTCGGTATTTTAATGAAATTTTATCTAAGTGTTTTCGTACTTACAATCTCAGCTCGTACTCTTGAAGAGTAGGCTTTGGAAATTTCATTTAGAAAATTTGAAAGTGCTACAGCGCGGGCAAATTTAGTATGGATTGAGTTGAAGAGTTGTTCGGTTTTTTAATGAAATTCGATCTAAGTGTTGTAGTATTTACAACTTTAACTCATGCTGAACAAGAGCATGGTTTCGAAATTTCTTGTTGGAAATTTGACTATGTTTTGCAGTGCAGGAAAATATAGTTTGGACCGAGGTTAAGAGCTATTCGGTATTTTCATGAAATTTTGTGTAAGTGTTGAACCATTTACAACTTTAGCTCACGTTGCAGAAGAGCACGCTTCGGAAATTTCATGTAGGAAAGTTGACTAAGTGTTCCAACATGGGCAAACTTTGTTTGGATCGAGCTGAAGAGTTGTTCGGTATTTCCGTTAAATGGTATCTAAGTGTTTAGCACTCACAACTTTAACGTATGCTACCTAAGAGTAGAGTTTGGAAATTTCATCTAGGAATTTTGTTTCAATGTTCCAGCAAGGGCAAACTTATTTTCGATAGAGTGGAAAAGCAGTTCTGTATTTCCTTTAAATTTTATCTAAGTATTGTAGCACTCACAACTATAACTCATGCTGTTCAAGAGGTTTTGAACTTTCTTGTAGGAATATTGAATAAGTAATGCAGTGGATAAAAACTTAGTTTGGACCTAGCTTAAGAGCAACCCGGTATTTTTTTGAAATTTTATTTTTAAATGTTGTAGCATTTACAACCTTAACTCACGCTACTGAAGAGCAGGATTTCGAAATTTCATGTAGGGATGTTCACTAAGTGTTCTAGCGCATGAAAACTTAGTTTTGATCGAGCTGAAGAGTTGTTTTGTATTTTCATGAAATTTTATCTGAGTGTTGTAGCACTTATAACATCCGTTCATGTTGCTCAAGAGCGGGCTTTGAAAATTTTATGTAGGAATTTTTTAATAAATTTTATGTAAAAAAAAAAGAAAAAATATTGAAGCTAGTTCCGAAAAAATTTATAAACAAAATACTTTATATTCTAAATAGACCTTTCAAATAATATTTAGATGCTTCCAACAATCTTTGAATTTAATCAAAGGGAGTACCTTGGTTTCAAGATCAGAAAGGGTTGTATTCAGTAGGTATCTTAACTAAGCTAATCATACCTTTTTCTATCATGTTCCTAACAAAACGAAATTTTATATCAACATGTTTAGTTCTATCATTATAAACATAATTCTTACCAAGGTGGATAGCACTTTGGTTATCAGTATACACCCTAACTACATTTATAAAACCAATTTATTGTAACAATCCTTTCAACCAAAGCCTTTTTTAATAGCATCACAAGCTGCAAAATATGCTACCTCTGTTGAAGATGGAGCTACTAATTTTTGTAGTTGGAATCTCCAACTAATACACCCATCACAAAGTGTGAAAATGTAAGAAGAAGAGGATCTTCTTTTATCTAGATCACTTGCAAAATCAGAATCTGTGTGGCCATTCACAATTATGCCTTTCAAACATCTCAACATCCATTTTGTAGCTAGCCTAGTGTGTTTCACCTGGATTTGTCATTAACCTATTCAAAATACTTATTCAAGTGTCATGTCAAGTCTAGTGCATACCACAAGATACATAATAGAACCAGCAGTATTAGCATTAGGTATTCAATCTTTCAAATTCTTTATCAATTTCAGGTCATTGTTTACTTGCCAGTTTAAAATGATTTGCAGGAGGCAGTGAAATAGGTTTGCATTTAGACGGAAAATTTTTCAAGTACTTTATTAACATAAGAGAACCGTTTCACATAGAGAGTGCAATTATTTTTACATCTTTTAATTTCCATACCTAAAATTCTTTTAACTTGACCTAGGTCTTTCATTTCAAGCTCATATTTCAATTTTGATTTAATCAAGTCTATCTCAACTCTATCATAGCAAGCAAGAAGCATATCATCAACATATAATAATAGATAGATAGATTCAGGTCCACCTGAACACTTATAAAAGAGGCAAGAATCAAAATTGCTCTTAGCTAAATCTAAAGTTCGAACAGATGAGTTAAATTTATTATACAATTTCTTAGGTGCTTCTTTTAAGTCATAAAGAGACTTTTTTAGCAAACACACTTTCTCAAGTTTTGACTTAACTTCAAAACCCTTAGGCTGATTAGTATATATAACTTCATCTAGGTCACCATTATAAAAGGGGTTTTAACATCAAGCTAATACAATTCTCAGTCAAAACAAGCAATTAAAGCAAACAAAATTCTGATTGAAGTATATTTTGCAACTAAAGAAAATATTGCATTATAATCAATGCCCTCTCTTTGAGTGAACCATTTAGCTATTAACCTAGCTTTATATCTCTTATTTTCAACAGTATACTGACCTTCTTTAATATTATAAACCCACTTTTAATCTTATTTTTAGGCCTATTAACAAGAATCCAAGTTTTATTTTTAATCAAAGAGTCCATTTCATCTTTCATAGCTTCTTTACAAAGATTTGATTCTTTAGAGTTAACAACTTCTTAAAATGTAGTAGGTTCAATATTGAAAGAGTCTAAAGCAGAGAAAAGGGACACATAATCATCAACGCTGACTCTAGTAGAAGATAATCTATTTCTTCTACTTCTATCCCTAGACAACTGTTAATCAACAAGAGTAGGTTTTTGGGCCTGATTTTCATTTCAAAATCAATTTGAGCTTGATCTTCTTTACATTAAGAAGTCTCTGCCCTAATCAGATCATTGGTTTCACTAAGATTATTTTCTTGATTTTTCTAAAAGGTTTCTCTCATAGGTTCAACACATTTTAGATTTGAAGAAATAGTACAGGAGCATGTGAAAATGACATCCCTACTAATAATAACTTTGAAACCATTTTTCTATTTGACCCAAAGTCTATAATTCTTAGTTTCTTCTCCATAGCCCAGAAAAAACACATTTTAAAGAACTAGGTTCAAGTGTACCTTCAATTTGATGATAATATGTTACATAGCCAAACACCTTAAATCTAGAATAATCTAAAGACTTTCCAAACCATAGTTTTTCAGGGACTTGAAAGTCAATAGCACTAATGAAACTCTGTTAATCAGATATGTTGCAGTTTTCAGAGCTACTCCTCAAAACAGCTTGGGAAGACCAGAACTTAGTAATGTACACCTGACATCTTCCAATAAGATTCATTCATCCTCTAAGCGATATCATTTTGTTGAGGGGTATATATTATGGTTCTATATCTTAAAATTTCAATTTTTTTACAAAAAGAGTCAAATTCAGAATTACAAAATTCAATGCCATTATCTGTTCTAAGTGCTTTGACTTTCTTATCGGATTGATTTTCAATCATCAAGCTTAAAATTTTGAAAAGTATTAGATTTACCCTTCAATAGACTTCAATAGAAGAATCCACATTTTTCTTGGAAAATCATCTACTATAAGTAAATAGAATCTGAATCCACTAAGTATATTTATAGATGCTAGACCCCAAAGGTCAGCATTTAAATAATCAAGAATATAAGTGGACTTATGAATTCCAGGTTTAAAAGGCAATTTGTTTTGTTTTCCAATAACACACTCTTCACAAAACTTAAGTTTTCCAATGTTATCATTTCCGAAATATCCAAGTTTGTTAAATGGCTTGAGCGGTGCAATAATGTGTTATTCCTAATACAATCAAACGTCATATATATGCGCTTGAACCATGAGATAAGTTGGTGGGTTTTGTCAATAATTTGATGGGTCGGATATGGCGAAGTTGGGATGCTATGTGGAGAACAAAACAAAGTTTTACACTTGAAAGGGGCTCGAGTAGAAATTACAACTGATCGAGGAGGTGCTGGGGACATTGTGGTTAGCTGAAGTGGGAGAGGTGGAGGCAATACAGATGTCGCAGGTTCCAAGTGTTGAGTGTTAGATTTAAAACTTTACAAATTGATAAATACGTTTTATACACTTATTTAGTGCACAAAATATTGACAATTCTTGGTAAATATATCAAAATATGGTTTAATTCTATAGAAATTATGATTTTTAGGATAACATTGATGAACATAGTGAAATTTAGGAGAAACAAGCGAAAATAGACTAAAATAAAATAAAACCAAAGTTCAGGGACCAAAGTACAAATAGCCTAAAGATGACCCGAAAGAAGGAACGAAGAGGTGAAAGAGTCAAAACCTAAGTGAGGGAAGGAATGATGTGTTGGAAGAAGAAGCGAGAAAATAGAGTTCGGGGACTAAAACACAAAGAATGAAAATATGCTTGAACTATGGTATAGCATAGTTCTTTTAGCCATGTGGTCACATAATGTGATACAGGGCCTTCCGAAGCTAAAATTGGTTGAACTATGCTATAGCATTAAAATGTACTATGCAATAGCATAGTGTATTTTCAGACGAAAATTTCTTGTTATATGATTCTTATGAAAACAAATCTTGGAAAGTCTTTTAAAAATCTAGGGCCGTCCAGAAGTGGGGAGAACGTATAACAACACATTTTGGAGCATAGAAGGAGGCAATAAACATGGAGATCGATTCCAAGACTCGAAAATTCAATTCAAGATTTATTTGGGTGATGTTGATTCTTAAATATTTCTTTTGTTTTCTTCTCCATACATGTTAGGCTAGATTTATTTGTGTTAGGAGAATGATCGACCTTGTAATTTGAGTTTTTAATCTTAAGTTTTACATATTGGACGTTGAAAACACGTTTTTGGATTTGAATGATTTACATGATTATCTTTTCTCTACGATTATTGTGCACGATAGTTGTATGAATTTAGTGACTTATTTTATGTATTCGAAAGAAGTAAAATAGGTTCAACATAATGTAAATCATCATAAGGTCCAATATGGGATATAGATATACCACTATGCTCTATATGAATTTTTTAAGTGTCCAAAAAAATTCATGCACTCTTGCATATTCACACTCGTCATAAAAATATACTCGGGTCATATATGAGAGTAGGTTTTACCAAAAGAGAGATTTTTAAATAAAATAGGATTATTGATTCTTCAATATTCAATCGTGTTGTCAAAGTGTAGAACTAAGATTAAAAGAGATTATTGCATGAAAATTCAGGATCCTAGTGTGAGAAATATATTCTCGTAAACACGAATCTTGACATTGTAAACCATTTGTTTATTGTCAATATCATCCATGTCAAACCACCAAGAGAACTAAAAGCGTGGAACATACATTGATCCAAAATATCCAATGATTTCCAATTACTCAGATTTCATGTATGTGATCATATAATCTTTTGTTCTCTGTATATACTACATAACCCGCTTTGCTACCTTCCAATGATCCACTCTATGGTTACTTAAATATCTGCCTATGATTCCAACAATAAATGCTATATTCGAAAATATGCAAACATGAGCATATATTAAACTCCTAACTTTTGAAGCATATGGATTTTCTTTCATTTTCCTCTCTTCAAGGTCATTCTTAGGGTATTGATTGAGACTAAACTTGTTTCCCTTAATAATTGGGGTATCATACAATCCTGCATCTCAAATGTCTTAAGAACCATAATGATATAGCTCGTTTGTGATAATCCAAAAATACCCCCCAAGAACTATCCTAGTGTATCTGTATTTCTAATCCAAAAGATGCGTTACCATGATCGTTCATTTAAAAAAAAATTGATAGAAATCTTTTGGTTTCGTACAATAAACTTATGTCATTGCATGCAAGCACTACGTCATCGACATACAATATGCTTACTCCCACTGCATATGTGATATAGACAATCATCAACTGTATTCATCAACTGTTTCAATAAAGTTTCTAGTAAAGTAACTATCAAAACCTTTTTGTGAACTTTGGACAGACAAGAAGCTTGGTTTGAAACACTTGCACACTTAGGGTTCACATGGTATATCGTTGAATGATTCTGCATTCCCCTAGGTATTTAGCAAAAGGTCTTGGGTGTTCTCCTGATCCGTCATATTTTCCATAGTTTTCACCACCATGATCAGATCTGACGTCTTTTATTTTTTTGCTAAGTTGCTTTTCAACCTCAACTTTATAAAACTCGAATATGTTCAGTAATTGAGATCATAAACGAGATACAAGTAGCCATAATGAGAAAAATCGCCTATGAATATACTGAATGACTGTTGACAATTCCAAAAAGTCGAAAGTAATGACTCACGGATATCCGTATATATTAGTTCTAAAAAGTCTAAAGTCTTATTGGCGTCTAATCTCCTTGTTTTTCCTTAATACAATTAGCACAAATACTTAAATATGAAAATCAAAGGGATAAAGAATTCCTTTTAACTCAAACTTTTTGATTCTCTTTTGAGCGATGTGACTTAATTGCTTGTGCCGTAACGAAACGAAATTCTCATTAGTTAATTTACGTTTAATACCATGTTAAATTCTTTTACAGGGTTATTTTTCAACATCAGTCTTGTATACCTTGAACATGTCCAGCGTTTGGGATTTCTCATAGATGAGATATAGGTGGCCATAGTGAGAAAAATTCGTCTATGAACATAATAAATTATTATTGACCATTCCAAGAAGTCGAATTGAATTGCCCACAGATATCCGTATGAATTAGCTTTAAGACGTTCGAAATCCTATTCGTACCTAATCTCTTTATGTTTATTTGTTTTCCTTTAATGTAATTCACATAAACACTTAAGTCTAAAAAATTAAGGGAATCAAGAATTCCTTTTGACACGAGATTTTCCAATCTCTTTTGAAAGATGTTACCTAATCGCTTGAGCCATAAGGAAGAAAAATTCTCATTGGTTAATTTATGTTTAATACTACGTGAATTCGCATGCAACATTTCTTTATAAGATGCAATCGTATTAAGCAAATATAGTTATCATAACCGGATAAATAACTGGTACCCGTAATATTTGAACTAAAAAAGTATCAAACCGTCTATTTCCAATTGAACAAGAGTAACATAATTTGTTCAATATAGAAATAGAAACTAAATTCCGTCTAAAATATGGTATTGCAAATATCACTTTCATAATCAAATCATAACCAGACTTTAATAATAACCTAAAAGTCCATGTAGCCTCAAACTTACTTGATTTGATATTACCCCCACATAGATGAATTTTTCAATATCAATTGGCTTTTGACTGTTCGGACAATCTCGCATAGACACACTTATGTGAGTGGTGGCACCAGAAATTTTATCAACTAAGTGTGTTTAGGTATTGAACTAAATTTACCTCAAAACAAACGAAAGTGAAAAGTGTACTTTTCTTTACATGCTAAGCATGGTATTTAGTACAGTCTCTCTTTATGTATCCCACATTTTCATAAAAATAACGGCCAGATTTATCATTTTCAAGATTTCCCTGTTTATTTTGAATCGAATCGGATACATCTTTCTAATTCTTTATAACTTGTCCTTAGAGGTACTTGCCAAGTGAGTAATATCATATTTATCTTGCTTTAGCCTTTCTTTTTCTTACACACGATATGAAATGAGCTCATTAAGAGTCCACTTTCCCTTTTAACATGACCTTAAATTAGCCGAATTGTGCAACAATAGAAATTAAAACTAAATGCACGACCAAGTCATCTGACAGCTCAACCTTTAATGCTTTTAGTTTTGAAACAAGATGAGACATCTTCATGATGTACTCCCTTATGTTTTCTTTACACTTATACTTTAGTGAAATTAAGTTCGCTAACTAAAAGCGTGCTAGTTCCGGCTTTATTACCTTTTGCAAAGCTTTTTTTCAATTTCATCAAGAAAGTCCTTAACAGTATTTACATTATCGGACATAACGTCCCTAAATGCTATTGAATTTCACGTTTCATGATCATAAGATTTATGCGGTTTGAATAGTCCCACTTATTCGAGTCCCATTTTTATTAGGAGAACTTTTATCCATGAGAGTAGTGTGTTGTTCACTCCTAAATAAAAGGTCTAAATTCATGCCATCAAAACGATATAAACGTTCGCTTTCCAACTCTTAAACTTGGTTCTAGCACATGAATTAAATTGATGTTGACAGATATTAAAGAAGTTGATGGATTAACTGAATAGAGATCTTAAATCTAATTAACTTTCACATAGGAACTCGTATTGGACAATCAATAATTTCAAATAATGGTGAACCACATCACAAGAGACCGAGCACAATATTGATATTTAGTCTTGAACAGAATTACCAACTTCTAAGTGGCACTCTTGGTGTAGTAATCAAATATTTACAAAAAATTCGATCAAACATCAAGTCTATCTGTGGACCGAGTTAATGTTCACATAATGAAAAACTTACAATTGTCACATATTTATCACCACGAGTGTGTAAATAATTCGGCCAAATATTAACCTTTCTTTGGACCAGTCAATTACCGCATGAATTACGTACACACAACATTCTAACATTTCAAATAAATTAATTTAAGCAAGAGATGTTACTTTGGTAACATGTTCCTTCAACTAATATATTTTAGAAAATTAGTAATCTGAAATAAATATTAAGTACCAAGATTTGAAATTGATTGTGCCTTAGTCCTTATCTTTTATTTTTATTTATTTATTTTGTTTTGACAACCAAAAAAAAAAAAA
>CAIGRB010002946.1:45179-57950 GCA_903798255.1 Fraxinus quadrangulata | reverse complement strand
TTTAAATTTCAGCCCAATGTTATCTTAGTCTATATATTTAGTTTCAAGTTGCCAAATTTTATATACAATTAGAAGTCCAAATTAAGACCCAATTAATTGCTTGCTTCCAAAGTCTCGTACTTTGAATTTTGTCATTTTTTTGTTATTTTGTATTCTTTTTTTCAATTCTTCATTAAACATAAAATTTTATTTACAAAAGACAATTCAACATAAATTAGGTATAATTTAATTTAAAAGGCAATAAAATATCATAATTTAGAGTCACGAATAAGTATAAAAACTACACTTATCACAAAACATTAATCTAATCTACATCGTCCATCCTAACAACAAGGAATTTAGCCAATTATATTATTAAAATTAACTAATACAAAGATGAAAAAATCAGCGGGTTCAATACAATGCATGAGAAAACTAAAAGAAACTAAGCCAAACAATTGTGTTCTTTGGCGCCCAAATTACAATAATGATCTTCAACTATTATTTGATTGATTGTAAATCTCATTTTTAATTGTGTTATTTAATATTAAACTTCCAAATTGAAGTACAAATCATGATAAATTTTGTATCTGGATGTGTAATTTAGGCTCAAGATTATATCTCGTCTCCTCTAATTATAATGAAAGATTTGTATTTATGGACCCCAATTTAGGTCTAAAATAGATCACCATAATTTTTAACCACATAATTTTTCAAAAATCACTATTGAAAAATGCATTTTCTCTCTCAAAATAACAAGAGCTTAAGTATCAAGCACTTAATAACTACTCTCAAGTGTGACTTCTGATAACCACGACAAGTGTAATATTTACACTTATCAATTATCTCATCGCCTTTATGTGAACTCTCATGTCTCTGTGATCGAAGTTTCCACATAAAAAAGTTGGATGTTCCCGAAGAAGTGTAAACAGTGATACATTGCCGATTCTCTGGTGAGGTCTTGGAGTTGAATATTAAGTCAACTAAATCTTAGGAGATTACTTCTGCAGTAATTTGTGTTGTACGTTCGAAACGAAGCTGAAGTCTGACACTCTTCTGTCGATTTTTCATATGGTGGCTTGTGGCCTTTATTCTTCACAAGCTTTCTTGTTTGTTTGTGTTTAATTTGTACTGCATTTTGTTATATGGGTGGCTATGGTACTTATAGGAGCCCAATATACCGAAAAATTAAATTGGACTTTAACTGAATAGTAAATTTAAAGTTACTAAAGATGTTTCATGAACAGATATTTAGCTTTTGGAAGGAGAGCAAATGTGATAAGAGGAACTGAATCAAAGAAAATGTTGAAATTATAAAATTAATTGCTGCATTTCTTCACTTCTTGCCCACTTGTATGTAGCGGTGGCAATGGGCCGAGCCTATATCCACGAGCTTGGCTCGTGCTCGACTCGAGCTTTAGCTCATGAGCTTGATTTTTTTTTTTTTTGTTAAAGATAAATATATTTAAAAAAAAATTAACCCTTCAATTTTGAGGAGCCCACGAGACGAGCCCGAGCGGCTCACGAGCCGTATTTTGACGAGTCGAGCGGCCGAGCCGTCGAGCCGCTTGACTCGTTTGCCACCTCTACTTGTATGTGTAAATATCATAATTTAGAGTCACGAATAAATATAAAAACTACACTTATCACAAAACATTAACCTAATCTACATCGTCCATCCTAACAACAAGGAATTTAGCTAATTATATTATTAAAATTAACTAATACAAAGATGAAAAAATCAGCGGGTTCAATACAATGCATAAGAAAACTAAAAGAAACTAAGCCAAACAATTTAAAGTTATATGGGTGGCTATGGTACTTATAGGAGCCCAGTATACTGAAAAATTAAATTGGACTTTAACTGAATAGTAAATTTAAAGTTACTAAAGATGTTTCATGAACAGATATTTAGCTTTTGGAAGGAGAGCAAATGCGATAGAGGAACTGAATCAAAGAAAATGACTTCTCTTAAACGAACTTATGTTTATAAATAATTGAAAAATAACATTTTTTTCCTTTCGTCAAAGTAATTAGTGTTTATCTTTTATTTCTCAAACATTTTATTGCGTATGAATTTCAATATGTAAAATATTGAATGCTACAATCAATTTAAGAATGTGAGAGACTACAATTTAACTCCAAAACTAATGCATCAATACTTATTTTTAATTTTAGTCAACATTGAAGGTAGCAAAACTATGATAAACCATTAACACTGTCTCATCACACGATAAAATTCAGCATATCAACATCCTAACACACGCTAGGTTAGTCTATAGATTTTTATATATGATTAGCTATGAATAATTTCAAGAAAATCTTTTATTTTCATTCACTAAAGTTAGGTTAATCTAAGGACTATTTTGAATAAAAATTTAAATTGAGTAACTAATATAAAACTTTGCGATAACTTGGGTGACCATAGGAGTTTTTTAAGCAAGTATACACAAGATTGTAAAATATTATGTAACTGTTTGGTTCTATTATAAATTTTGATTAAAATTCAAGTCAAAATCAATAATTAATTTAACAACACATTTTATGGGATTCACAAATTTTCAAATATCGTTCAACTTTTATCAAAATATACTAAAAATTCAATTTTGTTCTAAACTAAATGTTGGAATGTGCTTAACATTTTGCTGGACCAGAGCCGAATTAAAAGCCCAATGATGGATCCACTTTGTAAGCCCGGACTGAAGCTTGGACCGACTGCCTACCATTGTGCATTATCGTATATGGCTTATGCGACTTTAGATCAGATACATTTCAACAGCTGAGATGATACCACGTGGTTAAAGGGTAGCCCTTGATTTCAAGATTAATTGGCAATGTGTTTTATTAGGCACCCTCTACCGTTTCTATTTGAAAAACCTTATGGGTTTCTTCTGTAATCCTTCATACTTGTAGATTTTCTTGGTGAGATATGTAAACGAAGTGTGTGAGGGTTGTTCGTCTATTCTTTGGTGTGCAATAGCCACTGGTTACTTGGTGTAATCGTTTGAGAGAGAAATACGGTGTTCTGAGGGTGATTTGGTTGAATCGTTGGTGATTCTAGTGGATTTAGAACAATAACCACTTTTGTGTGCTCAACATGGTAAATAGACTTTTTGACTTAGCATCTGGGTCTTAGGGCGAAACATTTTGGTGTTATTCATGTTTTGTTGAAGTTTTCATTTATATTTTTGGGACAAAATACCAACAAGTGGTATCAGAGCGTTTCGATATGAGTAAAAATCATTTGATCTGGTTCTTCTTGGAGGTTAAAATCCTAGATCTTCATAGAGGTTAAGGGTTTGATCTTGGTTCGATCTGGTTGTTCGATCTCGTAAAATCATTCGATTTGGCTGTTCTTGGAGGTTAAGGGTTTGATCTTGGTTCGTAGTGGACGTAAAACAGTTTTTTGTTATTCTTTATATTACACCTTATGGTCTTTGATCCTCTAGTAACAATTTCTCATTCTCTAGTGTATAATATTCTTCGATCTAGTACATTTCTTGGATTTCTTGAAGGAAGCCCTCTTAGATTTTTCTTTATCTAGGGTTTCATGTGAGAACCCTATAATCTGAGGGCCTTGGCTTCTTCAAGATTACATAACATTTACTATTTTTAAATTTTGAGATATTGATTGTGTTATATACTGCCTCTACTTGATTATACATTGCCTGACTGTTCTTATTGTATCATATACTGTTATATTTGTATATTTGTGAAGTTATCATCACATTTCTGTGTGTGTACAGTAATATTTTGAATAACCTCTGGACTGTTTTGAAAACCCCTTTTGCTTGATTCCATTTTCAAACTATTGAAAGAAACTATGCTTTTTCTCTATCAAAATTTTAAAATGGGAAATAAAAAAGTTGATGTTGAGATTTGAAAGGGCAAAAGAGACTTCAGTCTCTGAAGTCAGAAAATAAAAACCCTTCTTTTGCAACAGATGTATGCAAAGGCCCTTGATAAGTCTTGAAGGGAAGAAATAGCCAACATAAAGAGAATTGAGCAAACTGAAATTGCATGGAGTACTATATTTTTGTATCTATTTGCTAGTGTCATTAGAGAAATAGGAAAAATTGATTCTACTGCAAAACTATGAGTAAAACTTGAGTCCCTTTGTAAAATGAAAAAACTCTTCCGAATAAGTGTTATCTATAATAACAATTTTTTAGCTTCAAATTTGATCCCAATTCTAATCTCGAGATGAACTTGGACAGATTTAATAAATTGTCTCAAGATCTCACCAATAGTGGTGAGACACTCTCAGATGATAAACAATCTATAGCCTTATTATCATCTTTACCTGAAACGTATAAAGTACACCCAAAATCAAGAATCCATTCATCTTTAACTAAAAGTGGAAATATATTTACACTTCAAAAGATCATATATATTCTTGATTAAAAGAGAAACTTAATCTCCCTTTGTACCCTTGATGATGAAGGATCCAATAACTTAAATCGATAAGGGAATTTTGACTCTTCAAAAGAATTTTATTGAAATCATTAAGGTCCCTAAAACCAATGGGATTTATGTTTTAAAAGTTTCATCCTTGGTGGGTGACCCACTACTTGCAACGGTCTCACAAAATGGAAAATATGAAATATAGCACAAAAGACTAGGACACATAAAGTGAAAAAAAAATCTGCATCTTTTAAAGAAACAAGGTCTGTTGGGTGTTGAAAAGATTGAAAAAACTATTATTTTGTGATCATTGCATTTATGGTAAACAAAAAAAAACTACCTTTTGCAACAGGTATCCATAAATCTAAAGTAATACTTGAATCACTTTCATGCTGATCTTTAGGGACCAACCTCTATATGTACTTATTAAGGTTTTAAATATTTTCTTCTCATAATTGATTATTTTTCTAAGAAAAGTTAGGTTATCCTATTGAAAAACAAATCCAGCACTTGCTAAAATTTGAAGGATTGTAAAAATTTTATTGAAAATCAAGTCAATAAAAATGTTAAAATTCGTAAAACTGATAATAGTCTTGAATTTTGTAATGATGAGTTTGATAATATTTATAAAGAAAATGGTATATCCTTAGACATAAGACTATCACCTACACCCTCAACAAAATGAACTAGCTGAAAGAATAAATATAACCCTTTTAGAAAAGGTAAGATGCATGCATATCAGTTTTGGTCTTCCAAAATTATTTTCGGGAAAGACGATAACGACTGCATCATATTTGATAAATAATTGTCCTACTAAATCTTTGAATTATGACATTCTTGATCATATTTGGAAGGGTCATTTATTTACTATTCCAAACTGAGAGTGTTTGGTTGTGCTACATAGGCACATCAAAATGAATGAAAATTAAAACCTAGGTTCATTAAAGGAATTTTTCTAGGATATGGAAAAGGGTTGAAAGGGTACAGGATTTGGCTAAGGGGTCAGGGTGGGTACAGTCATTATTATTAGAATGTGGTCTTTAATAAAAATGACATGCCTAGTACAAAAGAAAAGGATAATCCTATTTCTGAAAATGTTTAGAATAAAATTTATGTGGAGTTTGACCTCTTTTCTGTAGATCCAAATCTTGGAAATGAGGATCACATTAAAGTTGAGCATGTTCAGGAATTTAATCCAAAACCTGAACCTAAACCTGGATATAATGAACCTGAACCACACGAAAATCCTTTGGAAAATTATCTTGCTAAGGATAGAGTGAGAATAGAAATTAGACCACCATCCTGATTTAATGAAGCAGATTTTGTTACAACACTTAGAGTGCAAATTTTTTTAAATAATGAGCCGTATTCTTATGAAGTGTCTATTGGGCAAAAAGATGCAAGCCTTTGACTTACAAGCATGAAGGATGAAATGCTTTTATTGGACAAAAATATGATCTGGACCTTAGTTAATAAATCAAAAGGACAAAATATTATTGACAGTAAATGAATTTATAAAATAAAATAAGGTAAATCTAAAGAAGGAAATGTAAGTTTCAAGGTCACGTTAGTTGTTAAGGGTTTTACCCAAAGAGGAGGTATTGACTACAATGAAATGTTTTCTCCCGTAGTAAATATATTGCCATAAGAGTTTTACTATCTCTTGTTCTCAATTTGAATTGGAACGGTTAGATGCAAAAACTATTTTCTTAAATGGAAACTTGGATGAAAATATTTATATGGCCCAACCAAAGGGTTTTGAACAAAAAGGAAAAGAAAACTATGTGTGTATTTTACATAAATCTTTATATGGTTTGAAAAAGCTCCCAGTAGTATATAAGGTTTGATACCTTTAATAAGGAACTTGACTTCAACAGAAGTGAGTATAATCCATGCTTCTACTTTAAAGGTAAGGGGTGTTCAAATTCTTGTTATCTTTTTTATATGTTGATAATATGTTACTTGTTGGGTGTGCTGTAAAAAATGAAAGAATTAGGGCATGAAAGAAGAATATTAAGAATGGTGATTAAAAGAGGTAGAATTAAAAATAAATTGTTTCTAACTCAACAATCTCACATTACTAAAATATTGAATAGATTTTCTATGACTGGTGCAAAAGAAGTAAGTCTACCTTTAACTAGTCACTTTAAATTGTCTGCTTAACGATGTCCAAAATCTGAAGATGAGCAACTTAGGATGAATAAAATTCTCTATGTATATCATGGTGTGTATTAGACTTGACTTAGCCTTTGCTATAAGTGTCCTTAGTAAATTTATGAGTAATCATGGTGAATATCATTGGGAAGCCATGAAAATTGCTATTAAGGTATTTAAAAGGAACTCATAAAATGGGGTTAATGGTTTAATAAAGGTAAAAAGGGAATTAACTTGAAAGGCTTTGTAGATTCAAATTTGGCTGATAACATCGATAATAGAAAATTCACTTATGCCTATGTGTTTACTTTAAATAATACTTGTATTAGTTGGAAATTTCAATTGCAAAAATCGTGGTTCTATCATCCACATAAGCTGAATAAGTTGTAGCTATAGATGCTGCAAAAGGAAGATATTTGGTTAAAATGTTTGTTAAATGAAATTGATTTTTTTGATAATAAAGCTATCCTACAGTGTGATAGTCAATCTTCAATGCACTTTGAGTAAGAATCCTATTTTTCATAATAGGACAAAACATATAGATGTCAAATTTCACTTTATAAAAGATATCTTAGAAAAGGAAAATATGAAGATTGAGAAAGTTTCTACTAAAAATATTCCTGCAGATATTGGTACTAAAATACTTCATTTACATAAATTTAGGGATTGTCTAAATCTCCTAAATGTTAATGCTAGATTAAAGATTGTGCAAGTACTTGGAGCAAATGAAACAAAGGGAGGTGTTAACCTCTAAGTCCACTATGAAAAATCGAAAGGTGTCAAGCAAGGTGGAGATTGATGGAATGTACTTAACTTTTGCCGGACCAAAACCAAATTAAAAGCCTAATGATGAATCCACTCTGTAAGCACAAACAAAAACCTGAACCGATTGCCTTCCATTTGTGTATTCTCGTGTTTGGCTTATGCGACTTTAGTTCAAGCACTTTTTCACAACTGAGATGATGCTACGTGGTTGAATTGTAGCCCTTGATTTGAGGATTAATTGGCCGTGTCTTTTATTAGGCACCCAGGTGCCTTACTTGCCGTAGTGATTTTCTAGGGGTTTCTCTCTTTTGCTCTCTGTCATTTCTCTCTGAAAAATTTTCTGAATTTTTTCTATAACCACTGGTTACCTGGTGTAATTGTTTGAGAGAAAATCAATGAGGGAAATACGGTGGTCTAAGGGTAATTTGATTGAATCGTTCAATTCGATTCTTATATTGAACTCTTTTGGCGATTCTAGTGGATTTAGATCGATAAACACTTTTGTGAGTGCTCAATGTGGTGAGTAGACAGCTTTAGCTAAACATCCATGCCTTAAGGCGAAAAAGTTTGGTGTTACCTGTGTTTTGTTGAAGTTTTCGGTTATAATTTTGGGACAAAGTACCAACACTGAACAAGGCTATTATGACTATAAGTATCAATAACCTGAAATGTTTTGAGTACGTTTGGTTCACTATTTCCAAGACGTTTTTAATTTTTCAAAATACTAAAAATGTGTTTGGTCTAGTATTTTCTAAAAATACATTTTCGAAAATGAGGATAAACATATAACATAAAACTCAAAACACGTTAAACGTTTTGAGTATTTTTAGTGAAAGTTCTCAAAACATTCAAAATATGGAAAACANTAAATAAAATTTTATTTCAATAAAATTAAAAAAAAAAGTTTTAAAATTTTTTTAAAAAAATCTAAAGCTCTAAAAGATTAAAAAAAACTGAAAAAATAAAATTCTAAAAAATAAAATTCCAACAAAATAAAGACTATAAATTATAAAAATTAAAAATTCTAAAAAAATAAAAAAATAGTTCTTGCTCTTACTGGTTGTTCAAATAAAAATTCCAAAAAAACTATTCAAATAAACACATAAAAAAAATTTCAGTTCACGTTATTAAATATTATTTTTTTATTCTTATGTTTGTGTCAATTTAATTTATTATTTGTTGTTATTTTACTTTTATAGCGAAAAGAATATTGTAAAATATTCCAATTTTTAAATGTATGTGTTATTTGATAACATATTAATATAAAATTGTTATATATCTACTAAATAATCAAATTTCATGGTATAAAATAATTTTTTTCTAAATTTCAAACCAAACGTAATTTCTAATTTTTTTATTTTGAGAAATAATTTTTCAAAAATGACAAACCAAATATGTTTTTAACAGTGATTTAAAAGGCGTGTTTAGACGTCACCAATGCACTGCCTAGGAGCGATGCGCGGCGAGAACGCCAAGCTAAGTGACTGGCGCCTTATTTTAGCGGTCAACAGGTATATAATATTTTTTATAAATTTCAAAACAAACGTAATTTCTAATTTTCTATTTTGAAAAATAATTTTTCAAAAATGACAAACCAAATACCTTTTTAGCAGTGTTTTAAAAAGGTGCGTCTAGGCGTCGTCAACACACCGCCTAAGAGCGATGCGTAGCGAGAACGCCAAGCTAAGTGGTTGGTGCCTTACTTAACGGTCAATGATTGTCGTTGATCGCTAATGCGTGTCTAGACGCGCATTAATATCTTTTTTTTAAAAAAAAATTAATTAATTTTTACAATTTTTTCATAAGTTAAAACTTAAATGTTGATTTACATTTAAAATTTAACTTTTTGTTGGAAACTTTTGAAAAAATATATAAATTTTCTTGAAATCTGTTTTAGATATTTGATATATATGATTTTTAATTATTAAATAATTTTTTGAGTAATTAAAAATTAAAATAATATTAAAATAAGAAAACATTTTTTTACGTTTTTTTTATTCATATGCTTCGCCTAAACTCGCCTAACTCATAACATGATCTTAACGCATCGCCACACATTACATATTTTAAAACACGGATTTTTAGCATTCTTAAAACAAACTCTACAATTTTTTTAATAAAATAATTTTACACATTGATCTAAAACTTTTTTCTATTTTATAACTAGGCAAAAAAAAAAATACACCAAATTGTCGCTGTTACAAATCTATTTTCCCAAAAAATAATCTTAAAGAAACCCTTTATAACTAAAATAGTACCTAAGAAAGAATTATCCTCTTTAAACATATCTGTAATTCCAGGAACCCGACATGGACTTGAAATTCTAGGTTTTGTGAACTGAATGCGATCAAAAAGCTACCTTTCTCACCTCTTTCTTCTGTCGCCATTCGTTCTCTCTCGCGCTACAAATATGAAAGCGCCGCTCGAAGTTTCTTGCAAATTATTTTTATTCTTCTACGAAATTTCTGATTTTTCAAGTTGGTCCTTCTTTGAATTTTTTGCGTCGTCGTTGATTTTCTAGTGACTCTTTTCAAGTGACTTCTCTTGAATTAGCATAAATCGTTATTTGACAGGTATTGTCATTCTCTCTACCTCGAATTAATGTTTTGATCTCCTTCTATTAGCTAGATTCTGATGATTTATTTTGCTGTTTTCAAGAATTGTTTAATGTTTAGCAATCATTATCTAAGCTCCGTAAATAGGAAGGACATTTTGTTTTAGTTTTTGAATTATAAGAAGTATTATAATTAATGGGCTTTTATCAAATATATTGAAAGCCGGAGAATGCGTATATCTTAAGTCAATGCTATTCGAGATCGTATATGTAATCGAAACTTTGATTTTTTGTTTGTTTAAGCCAAGGATTTGGGCTTTGATTTTTGTTCTGATCTCTTCTCTCATTAATTTTTTTATTTTTTATTTTTATGTATCAGATTCAGTCTCATTTTGAGGATCGCCTGTGTTAATGGTGAGCATATTGTGTATATATATATTTTTTTATTTTTTCGTTTTAATTGGCTACAAAATAGTGAAAAAAAGGAAGGTGTTGATGAAATGGCTGATGTGTTCTGTGATCTGATGTTCAATTTCGCCCTGTTGTAATCAGGGAAAAGCTCCAGCTTTCTTTGTAGATGATCTAAAGAAAGATTTAACAAACGGGGATCAATTAAAATTGGAAGGCCATGAAACGGCTATTAACATCGGCCTCAATAAAACGGTATGATGAATCAGCATATTGAATATATTTTCTTCTAACATTTGTTATTTGCCTTGCACATAATGGAAAGTTTCTTGGTTATAAGCTAGTCTTCTGAGTCCCTAATTTGTTTCAGTATGTCATTGGTGGGAAGGATAATGAATCAACTTCAAGCATTGAAGTTCGGATTTATGACAAATCTAAAGGTGATTGGTGAGTTTTTAATACACAGACTCTAGTTTGTAGAAGTTATCATTAGTTCAGAGGTGGCTCTACTGAAATATATGAATAAAATTTGCAGGGTGATCCCTATTGTGTTGGGAACAAAACCCAACTCTTCGAAACGCTATTCAGCTGTTCTTTTAGATGAAGACAGGATTTTGGTTATCAAAGGAAACTCCACTTCTGATGATTGCTTTTGGTTTCTCGAAGTTGGTACCTCTTGCTCTTTAGAAAATGGATAGAAGCACGATTTTTCTTTATTTCATTGATTACTTGAGAACTTATGATGACTCGAGTCTATGATGAGGGAAAGAATCAATATTTTTTTTTCTCCATGGACCTTGAGAAAACATGAACGAAAACCTGATGTTCTTGAATTTTAAGCATACCCAATTCCATGATCTTGTACATTATTGTTAGTTTTGTTCTATTCTTTAACCAGCTACTTTGTTACTTATTATGCAGGTGAATACTGCATTTGTTAGAGAACAGAAAAAGAGATTTGAGACTGATGTGGTTGCTTGGAGTAAAGGAGTTATTGGTGAAGCTGAAATACCCATTGTAATTAGTGGTCCTTCTGGAGTTGGTAAGGGTACCCTAATATCCAAACTGGTGGAAGAATTTCCATCAATGTTTGGATTTTCAGTAAGCCACACGACCCGTGCTCCAAGGAACAAAGAGCAGAATGGGGTGCATTACCATTTCACTGAACGTAGTGTCATGGAGAAAGATATAAAGGATGGGAAGTTTCTTGAGTTTGCATCTGTCCATGGAAACCTTTATGGAACCAGTATAGAAGCTGTTGAGGCCGTCACGGATAAAGGAAAGGTATATGTTTTGCTTCCTTGAAATGGACTCCTTTTGTGCAATGTGTATAGCTCCTCTTTAACTCAACCAGAATAAAGTGAGGGAGAAGAATTATTGCTATTGAATTGTCGGTTCTACTGTAACATTAATAAAGTCTTGTGCATTATATAATGTTTCTTTATTTTATGAACTTAAGGTTGTTTTGTGTTCATGTAATGTAGAGATGCATCCTTGACATTGATGTTCAAGGAGCAAGATCTGTGAGGGCTAGTTCTCTTGAAGCTATTTTTATCTTTATCTGTCCTCCCTCATTTGAAGATCTTGAGAAGCGCCTGCGGGCAAGGTGGGTTAGTCTTGGACATTGATGACATGTTTGGTAATGTGAATTTAACAGTATTGGATAGTATTAAGTAAGAAAGAGAAGTTGTACTGTCTAGTCTTGTATACCCAATACCGAACATGCCCTGAAAAATTTCTCCCTCTCGTTTGCGGTTTGGTTGATAAAAGTTTGCCAATTGTGGGAACAGGGGGACTGAGACAGAAGAACAGATCCAAAAACGGCTCAAAAATGCTAGGTCAGAGCTTGAACAGAGAAACTCACCAGGCCTTTTCGATCATATCTTGGTGAATGATGACCTCGAGACTTGTTACAAGAATCTCAAGGTGATTCATGCTCCTGCACCTTGTACAAACCATATATTTCATCTTAATGGCATCTTTTAAAGATTTATCTGCAAAGAACCCAAAAAGAGTGACATTTGGGATTATATTTTTTAATGTGTTGTAGAAACTATTGGGCATTAATGAGGTTGCCGAGACTACAGACGAATTATGTAAGTGTCTCACTCAATCAATGGTTTCATTTCATGATTCCCTTTGATTATAAGTACAAAATTAGTGCATCTTAAAATTGATCTTTTGGAGCTTTATTATAATTCAGTGCCAGAATTGGTTGAAGTGCCTCTGGAGCATACAATTTCAAAAATAGATCAGAAGATCCTCATAAACTGTGGCAATGCAGAAGAAAACTCGCATAGAAACATGTATGTTATCTGCACATAAGCATTTAAGAATTTTCTGGTTTTTGTAAACTTTAACTTAAGTCTTTCATGTAGGTTTTTGCTTGATTTATTTTCAATTAAAGGTGGGGCACCAGGACGGACAAGGGGGTTCAACGTGCACATCATCGAACCATCCACAAATGGCACCAAAATGCTCCACTAACGTTCTTTTCTTTCGAAGTT
>CAIGRB010002946.1:24822-37164 GCA_903798255.1 Fraxinus quadrangulata | reverse complement strand
GTAATTTTTTTTTTATTCCTTTTCAAGTGTGATGAAAATATTTTACAGAACGAGTGTATTTTAAGTTTGGGGTGTAGATTAGTGAGTTTAAGTCCGTTTATTTGTTTGTGTGATATGTTCTAAAAGGAAATCATTATAAATAAATTAAATATTTTCTTATTTTATATGTTATTGTGAGTTAGATAGCCATGTCGGATAATTGAAATTATTTGAAATTGTTTGTTTCATGAATTGTGAATAAGTGATACGATATTTTTGCTAATTTGATACTTGTTTATGTAAAAACGTATACTGTAACAATCCAAATTTTAGAATTTAAATCGCTACCAAATGTTTCATGAAAAAAATTTACGTGACAAATGATTGCCAAGAAATTTATGTAAAGATGGTTTAAACAAGATTAATTTGAAAATTTTCATATTTTTTAATTTATCTATTTATCACATAATTAATGCACATCATGAAAATCTCACCCAATGTGATCTTTTAAAATTAAAAAGGAAACTTACATTTACAAAAATGAAATCTACAGTTAATATTTGCAGTTAGCGTCCCTAAATTTGCCGTTGCTAGAATCTTAAATAATGTTTATTGATCCATTTCTCCAAACAGGTTACACTAAAATGTAATCCACTTAATTTATTTATGCATACCATGTTTTGTTATACATGATAGACAAATAAATATATGATAAATTATTGATTTCACAAATTCAACATCATAAACAATATAGTTCACAATCAGAACGTGTTCTAAGTTCAAATAAAGGAACGAGATAAATAAATTAACAAAATAAGGTTACTGCTAGAAATATAAAATATTTAATTATATTGCAACAGGTTCATTTTATTAGGTCCTTTGAATCCAAACACAACAATAACAACTCATCGCCTGCCAACCGATAATCCGTTCTAGCCTGTGAGAGGTAGGAAAAATGATGGATATAAGAAAATGCTCAGTATGACACAAATAATTGTGCAATCCTGAGTAAAAATATCAATTCACGCATCAAATTAATCATATCGTCACATCATATCTCTGAAATAACAAAATTAAAAGCCATGATGATTAAATTAACTATGCACATACATCAATCAAGCATAGAATAAGCAAAAAATTAGTTTTAATTGCAGTACTTATGAACTTTATATGAATTGTCGAACAATCATTCAAAATCAAATAAACGTTCAATGTCAAAATCTATGATTTAATATCAAATATCAAAATATAAGGTTCAATGTTATCCTAGCATCTATAGAATTAACCTAGCATCATCATATTGCAAAACACAAATTGGATTGATATAACCTCCCCATAATCAAAGCGTACAAAGAAGATGGAGGGTGATCTTGAATTGTTGAATCTTCTCAATCGCTACTCGATCAATCTCCTTGATTCTTCTTCTTCTTCTTCTTCAAACCAAGAAATTTGTATGAATTTGGTATGAATAAGTATTTTGTATATAAAAGCTACTTCAACACTTGTAAGAACTATGTATTTTTTTATTATTATTATTTTTTTTGTATCAAAAGCTTCCTCCTTAGGCTTCTTCTTTGTAAGATACATGTCTATTGTGTCCCAAGAGCCTTTCTTTGAATGAATGATTGCATTTATAGCCTAAGAATTAGGTCAAAACTTGTACCATAGATGCTTTTCAAGTAAAGGTCGAATCAAACAATGAAACAAAATATTTTTTGACCATTAAGTCTTGCATGGTAGAGACCAGTTCAATCGTACGATTGTCACATTAAACTCGTTTGTTCACAAAACTTTTACACTTGCAATCACAAGCACTTCTTTCTTGTCCATATTTAACTTGGTCCCTGAATTTTTCTTTTGGTTTTGCTTGAGTCCTTCCTTATTTTCATAATGGGTCATTCATCTTTAAATTTTACAATTAAATCATCATTCTCCACAATCATCCGTAATTTATTCTTTGCAAGTTCCAAAATTTTGCAAATTGAGTCCCCAAACTTTGCAAATAACAGATTTAGCTCTTGAAACTTAAAATTTATTTGATTGCTCTCTTATTTCTTCTAATTGATCACGTACAATTAGGTCAAATTTAAATCACTCTAAAAAAACTCCAATTAAGCTCAAAATCGCCTTTCTTTACATGGGATTTTGAGCATAAATAACATATTTATACTAACTTAGGTGATATCACTCAATTAACCATAATTATTCTAGTTTAGAGGTCCGAATAGAATAAGTGTATCCATAAACATACGCTTTCTTGGAACTAATTCATAGGCACTTTCACTTAGTTAGACTTCTAACACTAATCTTATAACTATATAAAGAAATAGGAGAAGCGTGTGATATGCTAAAATACACTTATTAAATACTCTAAAACAAATTATTGTTCGCTTTGAGTAAGATTATCGGCTAAACATACTAGTAAAAATAAAAGAAATGTATTAAATAGCTTGCCATATTCTCCTTAAGTAGTGAAACGGTTTGAAAATTCATGAAAGGCTCATAAGTAATTTTACCAAAATAAATTCACTAATTCAATGCTTGATCGATAAGTATGTTCATAGCTAATTCAATTAACATAAACTTTTAGGTTTGTTATTTTCCGGTCTTCAATGATCAATTATTTTATTTCTCTCTCGTTACATACTGACCCTAAACTTTTCTTTCAATATTGTACCTAGAATGTTCATTCTAAGGTTGATTTTCCAATAATCTTTCATTTTCCACTTAAGTTTGTTTAGGTTTTCCTAATAAAAGTAACTACCTCAATACGTGAAGATTTTCCCTAGATTTGAGTGTTTTCCCAACTTAAGTGATCAGGCTTAGCCGAAAAGAAACTATGCTTATAGTTGTTTCGTCACTACCTCGACACACTATGTGATTTTCTTTTTTTTTTTTTTTTTATCATTGTGTCTCTTCTTCTACTTTGGGATCTTTTATTTAGTTTTTGAAGGTAGTTTTCACTATACACTACAGGCAGTCTTCTTTTTCGATAGATCGTGTCCTAAACATTAGTGATTAATAGGTGTGATTACTCAAGACTAGCTCCATACTACAATATATATAACTTTTTTAACTTGTCACAACTAGTGCAATTTCTTTCCTTAGGACAAGTAATTGGGATTAAACCTCTAGGACGTGGTTACTACGCAGGTTCCACCTGGTTGCTAAAAACATTTCATATAAGTATTGGATAACATGGAATTAACACCTATCAAAATAGCTCCAAACATCAAATTAATCATCCAAAAATAGTCCTTTCAATTAGTTACGTGGTTTCATTACGTAAGATGATTTTGATTTTGACAATCTAAGTCCATTTAACCTATTTTATCAATGTACTCAATCCAAAAAAATGCACGTTGTTCATCATGACTATTGTTCTTAAAATAGTACATCTCACATGTACAAGTATCAAATTAGCAAAATTGCATCAGCTAGTCACAAATCATGAACCATAAACAATTTCAGCTAATATCATCTTTTTCAAGTAAAGTTTTCCAACTCATACAAGTAAATATTTAAAAAGAAAATATTTTTTAAATTTTTTCAAAATTTTCGATTGTTGAATTCTCATGATTAAATCTCACACAAACAAACAAATGTAGCAAAAATAACAAAATTTACACTCCTAAACTTGAAATACATATTGTCCTCGTTATGATCACAAAATAAACTTAAAGAACGGATAGCAATACTCATCTTGTCATATGACAATGCTCTCCAGTAGCACTTGGTCTCTTATCTTCATTTTTTCTTCCTTGCTCATTTTGTCGATTATTTCCATGATATCTGAAAAGAAAGAGAAAAATTAATTACCAATGTAATCATACGGGAGTTAATGCTAATCCTTTATTGACTGTGAGTATAGGATGACAGAAAATTCGACATAATTTAATGCTAAGAATATGACCCTAAGCCACTACATACAATGCAAATTACAGTTAAAGACAAGTAAAAGATAGAAAAATGGGTTGCTTCCATTAAGCACTTGTTTTATAGTCCTTGCCCAACTTTTTTGCAGTAATGTTTCACAGCACTTTGAATAGAGTTTTGGAGGTCTTGCCTAGTTTGATTAGATTGACTTTGCACCAAACTTCGATTATCCTCTAAACTCTTACTTTGCTCTTTTAGACATAATATGACTTGCCTACACCACTCGACTCAAACACAACTATGAAAACTTCAATCTATTCATCGACTTTAATCACAAAATTAATTATTGAGCATACAAAGAATTCAGAGGATTAAACGCTAATACCATCTTCAATGAATGCTAGAGAATTCGATAGGCTCTATTATGATTCTCTACACTCTCTTATTTATTACTTGTTATTTCCTCGGGTTGAATGACGAGGAAGTCCCCTAAAGACATGTTGTCTTCATTAATTTCGACATATGGATCATTTAGAAAAATTTCCTTTGTTTATCGTGCACTTTAAATCTCAATAATCCCCGTAGTACTTTCAAGGGCAAGTCATCCTCATTAACTTCGTTCATACCCCATACTTGAAAGCCCGATAATCCCCATAACGCTTCCAAGGTTACATCATCCATATCAACTTTACAAGTGCATCATGTCTCTCCATTTTAAATTATTAAAGGGCGAAAAGATCCCCTAATAAGCAAGTTATCTTCATCAATTTTGGGATCTCTAAACTCATAGTGCTGTTGGTCTCTTGCTATTTCTTGTTCCCTATCAATGACATCAAGAAAAATGAGTAGATCAACTTAAAAAGAAAGAGAAAAAAAAAAAAACTAAATTTAGGATTAACTAAAACTAACTGAATAACTAGAGTCCTCGGCAGCGACACCCAAAATTTGTTATGCTAAAATCAGCAAGTGGAATGGATATGGATCCAAGTATCGATCTCACGAGAACTAAATATTCGAATAGAAAAATTGGAAGATTTTTGCAATTAGTAAGTACACCTATAACTAATTTAATTAACAAACAAACTAACTAATGGTAGATGGTTATGAAACTCAATTAATAGCAAGCACCAGAACTTCAATCCCCCTAAATAGCTCTTTTTTCATATTAATTCCATTATTTGAAAACAATTATTTGGATATTGAAGATCAATATTTTTAATTTATGTAATAATTTTTCTAGAGTAAAATTAAATCTATCTCACGTATGTCCCTCATACATCTCTATGAAAGATGCAATTATGTAAAAATTCAATCACAAAAACTTTCAAATAGATAATTCATAGTATACCAATATATAAAAAAGGCTAGAATTCTTATTCATTCTCGCGAATATCAATGGAAATTATAAAATAAGGCATTAAACTCTTAATAATCATTCAAAACCAAATAAACATACAATGTCAAAATCTGGAATTTAACATCAAAACACATGGTTCAAAGTTATTTTAGCATCTATAAAGATAGCCTAGCATCATCATATTACAAAAATACAATTTGGATTGATATAACATCCCCATAATTAAAGTGTATAAAGAAGATGAAGATTGATCTTGAATTGTTAAATTTCTTCAAAGAGTCCTTGATCAATCTCCTTGATTCTTCTTCAGACCAAATAATTGTGTATGAATTGTGTACGGACGTATATTTTGCATTAGGAATGGCAAACAAACCCGATACCCAAGGGGTCTCGTCCCGAATGAGGCGAGGATTACCCGCCTAATCGAGTATTCGAGGTGGGTAACTTTGCCCCGGGGCTTGGACGGGTAATGGGTGCCCTGTTAAATATTTTTTTAATTTGTTTTTTTAAAATTCAATACTTTAAATGAAAATCAATACTTTAAATGAAAAAAAATTACGAAATTTCATTAGTTCTAATAAAAAAATGACAGTTAAAATTATCTGAAAAATATGACAAATAATAAAAACCTTAGTTTATCAAATATATTTGAAAATTTTAACTTTTGAAATAAGTAAATATTAAAAAATATATTATTGTCTTAGTCTAATGAATGTGGATAATAACTCGTCAATTGTATCAAGTCCAAATTTTACTTAGAATTAATATATTTACTCTAACTTAGGTAGATATGTGCTCAATTAATAATAAATAATCAAGTTTATAAGTTCGGTTAAGTGTATAAAGTCATTTGCAACCAGCTAAAATTTTGGAAGGGGTTAGACTTGTTGCCAAGTATCATTTCTTAATAGTGTCGAACTTCTCAGACATAGCTTTATGCTGACCATGGTGTTTGAGAGCTTGAGACTGAGAGGAAGGCTTAGCGCTATCGAGATGAAGGGTGGCTATATGAGATTTACTTTTTGAATATGTTTATAAATAACTTTTTTTTTCCACGGGCAGCCATAGGATGAGTATTAGGTGGTTGGATGGATGAGTTAATAGAAAGGGATATTATAAATATTGAGAACATTTAGTACTATTTACCCTATAAGAAGTTGAGAGTGAATGTTTTGATATCAGAAAATGATCCTCTAATAGAGGAGAATTACAGTAACTAAGAGCAATCAAATCCCAACAAATCAGGAACTATTCCCACGGAATAAAGGATTTGAATTTAAAATAAATATAACCTGATTCTACTCCAAAAAACCTCAATCAAAACAGTAATTAATTTACAAATAACTAATCTACAAAATATTTCAGCACTTTCCCTCAAGATGGTGAATATCAGTTAATCATTACCAGCTTGATTGTGAGCTCTTCAAAGCTTGGTCTTGGTAATCCTTTAGTAAGGATATCGGAAACTTGTTGAGATGTCGGGGCATAGGTCATGCAAATGACTCCTCCTTCAATCTTTTTCCTTGATGAAGTGTCTGTCAACATGTTGGTTCGATCATGATAAACAGGATTAGGTGCAGTACATATTGCAGCTTGGTTATCACTGTAAAGCTTCATAGGAACAACACCTGATAGTTTTAACTCTCCTAGAAGCCGACTGTTAGCTCACATGTTCCTTGAGCTAATGCACAAATTCAACCTTAGCACTATTACAAGCCACTACATATGGTTTCTTGCTTTTCCAAGCCACCAAATTCTCCCAAACCATAGTACAATAACCCAATGTTGATCTACTATCTTTACTGAACTTGCCCCAATTTGCATCTATAAAAGCTTCAACGCTACATTGCTCATTTTCCCCAAAAGATAAACCTTTCCCACAAAAGATAAACCTTTCCCAGGTATTATCTTCAAGTACCTCAAGATCCTATAAACCACTTTAAGATGAACTTCAAATGGAAAGTGCATGAACTGACTTACAACACTTGTACAAATGCAATATCAGGTCTAGAACGTGATATGTAGATAAGTTTTTCCACTAATCTTTGATACTGACTTTGATCAACTGGATCTCCCACTTCTTCAATTTTTTTCTTTTTATTTACTTCGATGGACATTTCCATAGGCTTGCTTCCAACATTCATGTTTCTTTGAGAAGATCTAAGGTATATTTTTGCTGAGAGATGGAAATTCCTCGTTTTGTTCTGGCCACCTCCATACCTAGAAAGTACCTCATTTGTCCTAGGTTTTTTTACTTCAAATTCCTTTGCAAGAGACTTCTTCAACCTTACATGTTCTTTATAATCATCTCATGTTAGAATGATGTCATCAACATCGACTATTAAAATAGTGATCTTTCCATCCAGAGTATGTTTGTAAAAGAAAGTGTAACGACCTAGACATCGTGCCCGAATGTTCTCTTACGTATAGTTTGCTTTGGGAGGGAATCTTCCCTCTAACTCTTTACGACTTTCTGTCTCAATCTCCATGATTTGAACACGTCTCAATCTCCATGATTTGAACATACAACCTCTCTTAAGAGAGACTTAAATTGAATTCTGATATCGATAGGACAAGTCTCTTAATTTGTACCAATTGGACAAGTCTCTTAAAGGAGGTCAGGTGTTCTAATCATGGAGAACATGAAAGAAAGCCTTGAAGGGTAAGATGGAAGATTCCCTCCCAAAGTAGACCAAACGTAAAACAAAGGTTGGGCATGATTCCTGGGTCATTACAAAAAAAATGCACATTTTTTTGTAACAACCCAAGCGTTCTGCCCAAGCCCGTTATATCAATGTAATGTCCGCTTTTAGTGGGCATATGTCTACTTATCCCCTCACACCTTTTTATTTCGTTCTCTAGAATTCGAACATTTAACATTTTCTTTAAGAATGACTTAAATTTAGTTCTGATACCAATTGGGCAAGTCTATAACACCTCCAAAATCTAGATACCTAGATTTGGAGATATTATCATTTAACTTTCTCTTAAAATTGTAAATGTGGAAAATAATAAATTTTTTTTTTTGACATAATAAATATCAATGACTTATTATTTTAAAATATTTTTTGCTTAATAAAATAAAGAACAATTAAATTGAATGCTAACTTTTAATCATAGATACAAATTCAATATTTAAATATGATAGTACTGGATCCGTGTCATCATAAGTCGTCATCTTGAACCATCTTGCCTTCAACATCTGATAATTGGAAGGAATATCGTGGGATTAGCTAATACTCAGTAAACAAATTTCATGCATATGATGTAAACTTATGATATGCATATAAATTAATTTAAAATAAAGTATTTTTCATTGTGTATTTATTTCTTTTCATTTTTTTAAAAATAAAACTTAACATTAATATCGTGAACTCACTTGATGTATCGTCTAACCAATCAAAATGCAGTAAAAAATTATTTTTTGGAACCCGATCGATCCTAGCGGTAATATTGTAAAGCGGTTAACATTAACATTGACATTGAACATTAATCGGATGCACCGATCCTCTACGCCCTTCATGGCATAGACATACACCTCGTAATAAAATTATCGGGATACATATCTTTTTAAAACATTAATTTGACTCATTTACGTTTGAATTTTTTTGAAACTTCATGTATACTTATGGATGCATTGATGTGAATGATTATGTCAAGAGAAGCATTAATGACATAAAATGTAATAATCAATTGTCATGTTCACATAAAAACAAATTAGGTAACACAACAACAATTTGGTTAACACATTTAATGATGTAAAGTATGCATGAAGATAAAGGGAGGTTCACTTACTAATAATTCTTAGCAATTTACTTTTAGAATGGCAAGGGAGATGCTCCTAACCACCCACGAGGTCAACATACCGAAAAATCCTAGTTCATTACTATTGATTAAAATGACTTCTACTTATTTATTATTGTCATATTAGATTAAATATATAATCCAATCTTAAGTACCATTAGAGAATTTAGTGACAAATAGACAAATAATCAAACACTAGTGAGGAAGAGTTAAATTTCAAAGGCTCCAAGAATTAATTTATGTTTCTTTGATACCACCACCTTGTGATAACGAACTTATAGCAAGATGCTTACAATCTAATTGTGAAAAATAAAAGTCATTAAAAAGCGAGAATTTACAAGGACGAGAATGAAAAGAAAAGTCAAATTAACAAGTGATCAAATCTCATACTTAGCAATTAGGACCACATTTGTACCCCTTATCTAATGTTAACAAAAATTCACAGCAATAAATCTATATCAATTCCACTGCATGTGCAAATAGTTTTAAAATTAAATAATGGGTAGAACAAAAATCCAGTTGACTTGATTATGATTGTGTTCATCTTTGAAGTTGATTTTTAAGTAAGAAATAAATAATTAACATAGATGACACGTGTGAGTGTTATGTGAATCCCATGGATAAAAATTATGTATCCATAGCATTTCTCTATAACGAAATAGATGACACATCGGCCAAATAGTAGAAATCAGAGAATGAAAAAATAAGTAATTATTAATGATTGGCACAAGAAAGGGATGATGTGAAGAGAAAATATATATACATACATATTTATACAAAAACGTGTACCGGAACAATGAATTAAATTTTTTAATGATTAAATGAATCTGCATGATTTCCAAAACCCAATTAAATCCAGAGATTAATAGAAATAATAAAATAAAAGTAAATCTTAATACCTTATCACACGAGATAAGATTCTAATTCCGGGAGCGTGAAGAAGAATTATGTAACTTGGGGGGCTGATTTATCTTGGCGAGACACAAGGAAGAGATAAAATGGGGGATATTGTTTTTTAAACTAATGATATTTAGTGAAGTGCAATTTCTGCTAATTAAGTAATAATACCCTTCATTAGCCTATTAACTTATTTAGTCATTCAATCAATTCAATTCATTTACTAAATTTTCGTTGTTAACTATCTTGTCATTATTAAATTAATTTACACCAAATTTACTATGTATATCTTCCAACTCAACATCTAGGTTCAATTCAAAAGCAAGACGATACAAAATCGAATAAAGTACATAATATAATTTAATATGAGCTAATAAAATATAAACATTATAATTGAATCTATTGGCTTGTGATTCATCTAGGGTTTCAAGGTACATTCCACTGAAAAAACACGGATTAGTCACGAGGATGATAATTATATTAATTAGAAAATAAATATCATATTAATAAAAATAATTTAGACAGACATAATAATCATGAAAAATAAGTATGGTGTGTTACAGAAAGTGTAATCCACTTGTCCCTGAGTGTATTCATCACTTTGAGTTGGCTTTGCGAATCGCTCAAACCAGGCTTTGGTGACTAATTCAAACTATAAAAGGACTTCTACAACCTACATGTTTTATTTTCTCCATAACCTTCTCTAAAACCCGGTGGTAAGTCTCTATAAATACATCTTCCTCTAATACTCCATTTAGAAATGCATTTTTTTCATCCATTTGATGAAGAGGCTAGTCAAGATTAGCTGAAAGAGATAGAAGAATTTAATGGAGTTGAGTTTTGCCACTAGAGCAAATGTTTCGATATAATTTATTCCATGAGTTTGAGTAGACCTTTTCCCAACTAGCCTTATGTCTTTCAACTGTCCCATCTGAAATAATATTTGATGGTAAAGACCCACTTAGAGCCCACGGGTCTCTTCCCTTTTGTTAATTCCACCACTTTCCAAGCCTTTTTTTTTTTTAAGGCCTGCATTTCTTTAAGTACTGCTTTCTTCTACTCGGTACCTGTAGAGCTTCATGAATATCTCTTGTCAACTCGATAGTTGATATTTTTCTGTGAGAGCTTGAAAAGTTGAGGAAATGACCATAAGATATAAAGTTTGCTAGAGGATGTTGAATGCACATTCTAGTGCCTTTCCGAAGAGCAACAGGCAAGTGTTTACCTCTAGTTCAGATTATTGACAGTGATCTTGGGATGTGATTATCTGTAGTGTTGCTGTTCGTCGAGTGTAAACACGCAACTCAGGTTTTTTCTGCTCAAGTGAATCTCCACATGTTTCCAAATTATTAGGTTGTGGTCTTATAGGACTAGTCTCAAATGGAATGTGAAGTGGTTAATTTAGCTCGATGGACTCAGGAAGCTGGATTGGTATAGGAAGTAACAAATTTGGCTCAGTGACACTTGATTTAGTGGAGTCGATGGATTGTAAGATAAAAGGTTGTGAAGTTGTAATATCCCAAAGTTGCCCTTTAATCATATTCTCTCCCTAAAGGGCAGATTTGGGATAGTAGGATTGATCCTCAAAGAATGTTACATCAAGAAACACGTATGCGTTTTTTTTTTTTTTAAGGACTATAACATTTGTACCCCTTTTGGGTTGGAGAGTTGCCGACTTAGTGACTTAGGATCGAGTTTGTTACTAGTGGAGCTTGTGTCAAGAGAATTAGGATAGGAGTTTGGTAGTTAAGGACACGGGAAGGTGGCCAATTTGTTAAGTATGAAGCTGTGAGAATTGCCTCCCCAAAATTATTTGGATACAGAATTATTAAACATAATGGCTCGAGCTATTTCTTAGAGATGACAATTTTTTCTTTCAGTAATACCATTTTGTGGGGGTGTATTAACGCAAGAGCTTTGATGAATTATGTCTTTGGTTATGAAGTATGGACTTAAATAGAGTTAAAGTACTCAGGACCATTGTCGGTACGAAGAATCTGTATTTTGGTTTGGAATTGGGTTTCAGCTGTGGCATAAAACTTTTGAAAAACAGTGGTAGCTTCAGATTTTTCTTTTAAAAGGAATACACAACACAAATATGTATGATCATCAGTAAAAGTGATAAACGATCGAGACCCAAAAATATGTTGTTGGGGATTCGAACCCCTGGTCATTTGTGCGACCTTATGCAGTTGAAAGAGTTGTGTTTGTTAAAACACCTTTTTACTTACATGTGAAATGTTGGATCTGCTGACACGTGCTCTACTGCTGGTCGTTGGATGAAAACTTGAGATGAGATATTATTGGGTCGATTGTTCATCTGATTCATTCAGTTTTCATTTTCTCTGGCTCTGTGACGAATGGTTCGAGAGAGTTCTATTCTAGGGTATTCGAAATCCTTCAATGGTTCATCTTCTTCAAGTCCTGAT